>JBBPBX010107413.1:0-11301 GCA_038048925.1 Garcialebias charrua
CAGGTGGAGGAAAGAAAAAAAAGAGTCACTGCTGTGTTTTGAGCCGTTGGACAGGTCAAGCCCAGAAATTAGGATTACAAATTGGTTAACAGGTGACATTAGAAATTTATTGGAAGAATCAGACAGTGGATGAATAAAAAAGGAGAGGGTTTTCAAGTTTTTTTTCCTCCCTCCAAGTTTAGAGAATGAACCTTTTATCTAAGTGAAAAACTAATCATTGTCATTCTATCTCAAAGCATTTTTTGTGTTACAGCTTGTGTCTTGTCCTGATGGGACAGATAGGACGCGCAGAGGACGACGGAGAGGAAAGCGCCTGAGGGTGGTGGCTTGTGTCGTGTTGGGTCATCGCTTCATCGGTGTCACGGTGCTGCTGCTGATGATCCACACCTCTTCGACGCCAAAACATGTCCTGAAAGGAGGACAGTTGGGGTCTTTGCCAGAAGATGAACCGTGTTGAGTGAACAGGATGACTTCAAACGTCCTGCAGAAGGTGTCCAATGAATGTGACATTCCAGTACTTGACCTTATTGCAACTTTAAGGTCTGCCTAGAAGATATGAATAAAAAGATGGCTAGAAGAAGTACTTACCAATCTTTCACGTGCTTCGAATAAAACTACATGTAAAATTGCAGGTGTTACATGTAACAGTGTTTTAGTTGCAAGCTGTTACAGAGGGTGGAGCCACGAGAATCCATCGTGAAGTGACGAGTTTGGAACATTTCTGATGTTCATTGATTTTTTATTTCATTTAATTTTATCTGAAATGATAAAATATGATTTTGTTTTTGAGACTAACTGATGATACGACTGACTGATGAACAAATAAATCTCACCTATGACATGAAAATGTGTAGACAGCTTATAAAGGAGTTGCAAACAGGTCAATGTTTTAACCAGTGACAAGGTGCTGTGTGACTGGATAGTAAAGAGTCTGAATGTGTTGTACACTCATGGGAGTTGAGATTGATTGACTAATTAGTAATTTCTGCCTTTTCCTGGCAGTCTCCATTGATTTGGATCCCTTCTGATACGCAATGAACAGGATCCGATCCATGGTGCCAAAACTTATGATTGAGTCTCTGAGTTTGGCCGTCTGATTTCACATGTATTTTACAAGGAAAGGTATTTTACATGCAACTATACAGTGTCCCTCCTTTGCTTATTTTTTAGTGCTTTGTGTAGTGATATAGGCCTCTGTCTTGACCTTCAAGTACACCTCTCCACATCTCTCTGAAACTCTAAGTGTTACACCTTCTTGAAGCCCTCAAGGAGACAGATGGACACTTGTATATTTTTACAATTATTATGAATTAATGGACACTAATTAATCAGATTGAACTTTCTCTTTAATGTGTGTTAATTCAGAATTGATCAAACAGTATACTTTTTGTCATTTCAATGATGGTCTGTTACTTGCATGACTTTGACCCTTCTGCTGGTTTATTTTTGCAGAACAAGCAGTCTTTGAATCTAAAGCACAAGGTCAGAGTAAACGTTTAACTTGCAGCTTCTTTTGTGTTGTCTATGAAGTTAGACATAACATTGGCTGTGCTCACAGGCAGGCCATCTGGCCGATTTATGTAAACAGTTTTCCTGTTGTCCGTCAAGAGACTTTCTGCCTATGGAATTAAACTTCCATCTTTTATTTTGTTATAACCAGCCAATAGTTATTAAGGAGGTGGTTCAAATCCCGCCTCCCTATAAATGGGCACTTCCTGCATTTGCCTTTAGTTTTTGGAAGAGAACTAACTGCCAACTGGTTTCTCTCCCTGGAGAAAGCTGGAGACGCCCGGTCATTGTGCCAACTCGACCCACGTCTTCAGCAAAGGTTCAAACAGCACGTCAGCTGTGAACCCCTTTGAGTGTCAGAGCTCCAAGAGGTGACACTCTTTCTGAAGTTATCTTGAACAAAACCAGAACCAGGCATCACTCTGGGAGGCCGACGCAGACGGTCTCGAGACCGTGGCAAGATGAAAGTGGTCGCCTGTAAAACGCAGCAGCATGCACGTCTGGCTTGACTAATTTACCGGAGTCGAGACAGGATCATCTTCACGAAGGTAAAAGTGTTTCATCACGGGACGGACGTCCAGCCGAAACCGAGCAGAGGGTGCTATCTCTGGTTAACATCTCAAGATAAGATTCAACCATTTCATTTCAATCTTTTATCTTTCCTCCTTAAACTCCTCCTTATGTTTGTTTTCATCATGGTAAACTTTAAGTAATGTGCCAACAGAAAGTTCCAACTGTCTGTTTGTTTTAATTTGAATTCTTGTCAACGTAGTTATTAAATCAGAGCTAATATCGATACAAATGTTTAATGTAATTTTGTGATAGTTTCAATAAAAGGTCTATTTTCTGGTAGACCAACATAAATTGAAGTCTAAGCGTGAAATTACATTTCTGATTAATCACAGTAAAAACAATTTAGTATCGGAAAAAGGAAGAACTCGCACTTTGGTGGCAGTTTGTGCAAGATTAAAGTCTGCTAAACTGCGCATCTCCAATAATGGTGGCTCAGTAAGTGTTTAAATACCTTACTAAACATTATTATTCTATTACAATTGGTGGCTCGTCCGAGTTCCTGGAACGTTTATTAAGTTGTTTTGTGTAGCTTATTTTTGTTAACGGTGTTGTTGGCATTAGTTTTGCATCCTGGTTTTGGGCTTATAAGAATAGTTTTGGCTGGTAGAGTGTCCGGGAGTTGCTGATCGTGGCATTGTCTGGATTATTTTCCCGTTAGAAGTATTTTTTCATTCACATTTGAACGTATGCTTGGAGCGGGTGCGTGATAAGTGTTTTGTCTGTGCTTGTGAGACGTTTCATTACGTGTCGCGAGGCTGCATGCATTTTTCATTGTTGTGACCGCCGTGTCACGATCCTGTTTCATTCTATTACATCTGCGATTTATTGTTGAAGGTCTGTTTCACACATATGCTGCTCCATTAAGTGCCTTTTTCTGTTACAACGTGTGTTGCCGAGGTTCGGGAAAACCCACTCCGCAAGGACCGGATGTATTCCGGTTCCGTTTGACGTAAAGTCCGCTGTTGTACACAGTAGCGCTGCCTTCTTTGGAAGGCGGGGGTTAGCCTGGTTGTGTTTTAGCTCATTGACAGTGTTCTCTGCGGTGTAAAAATACGCTTATTTTGTGGAAGAGAGTCCAGTACCTTGGGTCGAAATGCTAAACGGTACCGAGAGACAAGATGGCTGCTTAAAACGCTGTGATTGGTCCATTGTGTGTCGCGTTCAAGAACGTTGGTTTCTGTAGACTCTGGTTGTCAGATTCATTTTTGCACACATTTCTGACGGTTTATCTGTGTTGTTTGAGTTCTATGCACGTGATATCGTCGAAGACTGGCTTAACCGCGGTGTTTTGCGATATTTATGACTGTTTTAGAACGTTGAAAAGTCCGTTCCTCGCTAGAGTTCAAAAGACCGCAGGTCCGTGAACGCACCGCTCGAACGGCACGTCACTAGTGGGTGGCGTTAGGTTTGGAAGACACAATTTCCCATGAACACTTGGGTTTTAGAACTACAGTTCTGTCTTCGCTGTGATTGGTCGATTACGCTGTAAGTGTTGACGCTTGCGCAGTGGGTGAAGCCCGCTCCTCGTCAACTTTCACTTCACAGCTTGTCCCAGACGAGTTTCCGTGCTTGTTTGTCCATTACTGTCATTAAAAAGACTGTTTAAACGCGGTGTTTTTGAGATTTTAATGGGTGGATTGAGTCGGTTGCTCTGATACTGCCGATCGCCATGTGACCAGGTCACGTGACACCGATTTTGCCGGTTTTATGAGGACCGACCTTATTTCTTTTAAACGCAGTTTAAAAGGTTTCACAGTTCAACCGATTTTGCTCACATGATTTCGTTTTTGTGAGCCTGGGTTCTAGAGCTTATCACGTTACGCTTTAGATCTGTCTGATTGATGTCTGTGTGGGCTGAAAGCTACGGCTGCGCTCACTGGTGATAACAGCGCCTCTATAGCGGTCAGATAGAGAAATTACAGTCGCTGTGATAAACTCACTTCCAGCGCTGTGCCCCCTGCTGGTTACATTAGAAGACGCAGTCTTCCTGTAATGTGTACATGTTAAATGTTCCTGTGTTAAACGGGAAACATTTTGAGAATATTGTACTCACAGCACATTTTAATTTGATTTTCACATATAATCAAATGTTGATGGCAGAACAGTTGCACAGATTTTAATACAGACATGTCTGTTTTTGATAAGCCTTGACACTTTTATCATCAATTCTGTGCAAAACTGGCTCTCTGTCCCTGTTGTGTTTGTAAACTGCAAGTTTAAAATAACACACATGAGGCGTCCTTTGTTTTGGTTTTCACAAAAATCTCACAACGACAGCCGTTTTTGTTTGACCTTGTCACAGGTCGACAAATTACTAAACATCACTGATTTTTATTTCATTTAACATCTTGGATGTTTTCTGAGCAGCTCATACACTTTGCATATTTGCAAGCTGCGAAATGAGACCCGCTTTACTTGATTTTTCACAGAACATCAGTACAAAGATGGACGTTCAAACAGGTGAACCACCTGAGGGGGCCTCTTGTTCTGTGTATCCTAGATGGATGGATGGGGGCCTTGGGATTCCTGCCCGTGCTTCCTGCAAAGTGGGGGAATCTGCTTCATCGTATGCTAATTACTTAGCTGCTAGGAACGTCCGTCAGGATAAGTGGGAAAATCCCCTGTCATTCTACGACAGGCTAATCTCGGTCTACTCCGGGGGAAAAACTGTCCCTGGATTAGAGGAAAATATGGAGTTTAAACGTCTTTTCATTATGAATCTTATGCCTTTTCAAATGAAATGTGTTCATTTCAAGGTTGATTGCAAAAAAGATTCTATGGAAGTGATAAGACAATATGCTACGTCAGTTTTTGAGGCCGAAATACAACCTAGGATACCATCAGAGGTTTGTACAGGTCAAAAGGTCACATCCCACTCGCAGGAAGTAGTAGAGGTTCCCTCTCCTTCAAAGTGCGAGAGGTCACAGGTTTTTCATAATAACCTACAACAGCATGGTGCTACGAGCTGTAGGAGTTCTGAACCCCCTGCCCCTCAGGTTGAAAACCTTGAGAGGAGCAGAGAACCACACAAGGTAGGTGTTCGCTCTCTAGATGAACCAAGATGGTTCAGATCGAACCAAAAGAGTTCTCACCTAGGTCTCACAGTGGGTGAACTTCGAGAGAAGTTGATGTCTGGGAACCGTGACCCTTTGAAAAGTGGTCTGTCCCGACATGTACCCCCGAGAAGCGGCCCTCCTGCCCCTGCCCCTCGAGCTGCACAGCTCGAGACATGCAATGAGTCACACATGCTCCAGATTATGGAAGCGGCGCCTCCGCGCGTGGACGTGACTGAGATTGTGAGTTGTTTGTCAAATGATTTGATTGTTACAGTGGTTGACCAAGCTGACACAACGTGTGACGTTGTCCTTGATGATAACACAAACAACGTTGTTCATCCTGATGAAGCGACGCGCAGCACTGCCTTTTGCAACAACTCAGTGCACACAGTTGACAACAACAACGTCAACACTGACATAGATGCTGACAGCAAACAAATTGCTGAAAATCCGCATCCTGAAGGTCATGAGGCAGACAGCCATCATGATGCTGACAGCTACGACGATTACGCAGACAGAGTTACGCGTACACAGAGGTGTGTGCTTAAACCTAGAAGGTTTCTGTGTAAATTTATGAGAATGGGGCGCGCTAAGAAAGCTTACCTGCCACTCAGACTGGAAGGGGTCTTCGCGCGTGAGGCACTCCTGGATAGCGGCTCAGATGTGACTATCATGTCAGCCGAGCTGTTTGAGAGGCTACGGACCGCCGCTAACAGTGTTGGCAGAGAGATACCCCTGACAGAATGTGCTATAGAGTTGCAAGGACTCTCAGAAATGGGTACAACCCTGACAGCTATTGCCATGGTTCACATGCAGATGGGTGAGACGACAATTTGCCATCCGGTACATGTGTCTACGGTGGACTCCTGCCCATTTCTGGTCGGCCAAGATTTTATAAGTCGCTTTGAAGCGATTATAGATTATGGCAGTCAGACAATGTGGGCCACAGTGAGCAGTCCTCTGCCAATCGAGGTGCCTCCCCAAGGTCAGGACACTGACTGTCTAACAGCAGGTACCGCTGAGGTAAAAAAGGATTCCCCAACCGAGACCACAAACCCGGTAAGTGATCCTTCATGTACAGGTGAGACAGAGGAGACTCTACAGGTGGACCAGACTCTGGCCCAACATGGGAACCTCCTCTGCGAGCTGACACCTTCAGCACTCGCTGACCACTACCTACCACCGGTAGAAGAAGGTGTGGAGATCCAAGAGTCCCACACCGATGACGCTGTACTGTCCTGTGGGGCAGGTAATTCGGCAAACAGCCAAGCTTTCAGTGAAGTCTTGGTTCAAGGACATCTG
This sequence comes from Garcialebias charrua, assembly GCA_038048925.1. NCBI lineage: Eukaryota > Metazoa > Chordata > Actinopteri > Cyprinodontiformes > Rivulidae > Garcialebias > Garcialebias charrua. The sequence continues at coordinate 6,441 of JBBPBX010107413.1, forward strand.
AGCCCACAAGGTGACAGTCTACAACACGCTGACAGTCACTTGGACTTCATTGTTACAAATTTTGAGGACCCCTCCTCAAACAAAAGGGGGGCAAACTCACACTTCCTACCACAGGTAGAGGACGGTGTAGAGATCCGAGGATCACACACCGAGAACGCTGTGCTGTCCTCTGGGACAGGTAATTCAGTTATCAGCCAAGCTTTCAATGAAACTTTGGTTCAAGAGCTTTTAAATCTGGAACTACTCAGCGATGACATAGTTCTGACAGACTCAAAGGGCTCCTCTTCATTCATGAAGTGGGAAGACATACATCACAACGACAGAGACACGCCTGCGACGGCGCCGACAGTTGTGACACACCTGCATTACGCAGAAAGAGGTAAACGTACAGAGATACGTTGGCCGAAACCTATAAGGTTCCTGCACAAGGCTCCCAATAAACTGCGCGAACAGCTTAAACTAAACAAAGGCATCCTAACTCGTGCCCATGGACGGACGTCCACACCCGTGTGCGTGGTCCCTCATGACCACAGGGGGGTGATGTTAGGTCATGCCCATGTCAAGGACAAAGATTTCAATAACCCCACAAACGACAAAGATCTCGCAAACTCACAGACTTCATGGGAAAACAAGGTCGTCCAAGCACAGGATAGTAAATAAACTAAACAGTTTAAACTATACTAGTTGCGAAAAGAAACCGTTCCAACTAGAACTTAGAAACGCTAAGCATAAAACCCACAACAAAAACTAACCTTAACAACCGTTTAAATCTGCAGGATTTAATTGACATCGGTTATAAAGCTAAGAACTGTTTTTCTTGTGTGTGACACGTTGGAATCTGACGACCAGAGTGAGTTTGACGTAGTGAAACGTTGTTTTTAGTTGCTTAATTGCTACTTTTGTTGTTATTGAAGTTGTTATTGTTTTCTGAACACTCCCAGCCAAAGAGGTTTTGATTGTTGATAGTTGAAGACTTAAATGGATTTTAACTATGCCAACATGCTGTTCATTTTGTTAAAGATCTCAATCTTTGATGAGTCATAGTAGATTAATACTACTTAAGGTACTATAATCTACACTGATCTCCCAATCATTTAGGTAGAACCGATTCGATCGTTTCTATTCTAGATCTATTCATTTTGATGAGTCTCGCCATAGACTTCAAAATTTTTAGGGATTACCAAATCTTGCGTCGTTCGTCTAAAAGACAACAGACATTTAGACCAAACTAGATTTCATTTTTATTTTAGTTTAACCTAAACTAAATAATGAATGGAGGAATAGTTTGAAAGAAGAGGCCTTCGTTACAGAAGCCCTCCACATTTCTATAGGTATAGATCCCTATATCTGATTTTTACAGCATTGATCCACCCCTTAATTGGTAATTGTAGCTGATCTAATCCATGATAGCTTACATACCAGGTGCATATAGGTAAGGCTTAATGTAGAATCCCAATCATAAGCCCACCTAAAACCACATAATTGCATGACACATTGAACCAGGGTGGCACCGACTGGAAGCCATCCAGCCTGCAACCTTCGATGTGGGGACCTGCTGATCCAACGTTGGTCTTCAACCTTCATCCAAGGCCGCCTCCTCTGCTTCAATCGAGGGATCCCCTCTACATGCTGATTAAATTCCATTCTTGCTGATGAAATCAATAACCCCCATCGTTGTGGATTTACCGTTGTGGATTATAAGACTTTGTTTTCCAAGGGATCACAGACTCAGTTCTCCATGGGTTAACAGACTATGTTTTCCAAAGGATTAAAAGCTTGCCGCAATGGGATTACCTACGAACAGTATGGAATTTCCAAAAACATTATGGGAGTATAATTTTGAACTTTTTGATTTTTCTTTTTCCACTTGCTGGATTACATAGAGGTCAGAGACATTCGGTGGTATCCTTTCGTGTTGGAACTCATCCCCAAGGACAGGCGATGACTTCCAAAAAGGGGGACTGTAGTGATATAGGCCTCTGTCTTGACCTTCAAGTACACCTCTCCACATCTCTCTGAAACTCTAAGTGTTACACCTTCTTGAAGCCCTCAAGGAGACAGATGGACACTTATATATTTTTACAATTATTATGAATTAATGGACACTAATTAATCAGATTGAACTTTCTCTTTAATGTGTGTTAATTCAGAATTGATCAAACAGTATACTTTTTGTCATTTCAATGATGGTCTGTTACTTGCATGACTTTGACCCTTCTGCTGGTTTATTTTTGCAGAACAAGCAGTCTTTGAATCTAAAGCACAAGGTCAGAGTAAACGTTTAACTTGCAGCTTCTTTTGTGTTGTCTATGAAGTTAGACATAACATTGGCTGTGCTCACAGGCAGGCCATCTGGCCGATTTATGTAAACAGTTTTCCTGTTGTCCGTCAAGAGACTTTCTGCCTATGGAATTAAACTTCCATCTTTTATTTTGTTATAACCAGCCAATAGTTATTAAGGAGGTGGTTCAAATCCCGCCTCCCTATAAATGGGCACTTCCTGCATTTGCCTTTAGTTTTTGGAAGAGAACTAACTACCAACTGGTTTCTCTCCCTGGAGAAAGCTGGAGACGCCCGGTCATTGTGCCAACTCGACCCACGTCTTCAGCAAAGGTTCAAACAGCACGTCAGCTGTGAACCCCTTTGAGTGTCAGAGCTCCAAGAGGTGACACTCTTTCTGAAGTTATCTTGAACAAAACCAGAACCAGGCATCACTCTGGGAGGCCGACGCAGACGGTCTCGAGACCGTGGCAAGATGAAAGTGGTCGCCTGTAAAACGCAGCAGCATGCACGTCTGGCTTGACTAATTTACCGGAGTCGAGACAGGATCATCTTCACGAAGGTAAAAGTGTTTCATCACGGGACGGACGTCCAGCCGAAACCGAGCAGAGGGTGCTATCTCTGGTTAACATCTCAAGATAAGATTCAACCATTTCATTTCAATCTTTTATCTTTCCTCCTTAAACTCCTCCTTATGTTTGTTTTCATCATGGTAAACTTTAAGTAATGTGCCAACAGAAAGGTCCAACTGTCTGTTTGTTTTAATTTGAATTCTTGTCAACGTAGTTATTAAATCAGAGCTAATATCGATACAAATGTTTAATGTAATTTTGTGATAGTTTCAATAAAAGGTCTATTTTCTGGTAGACCAACATAAATTGAAGTCTAAGCGTGAAATTACATTTCTGATTAATCACAGTAAAAACAATTTAGTATCGAAAAAAGGAAGAACTCGCACTTTGGTGGCAGTTTGTGCAAGATTAAAGTCTGCTAAACTGCGCATCTCCAATAATGGTGGCTCAGTAAGTGTTTAAATACCTTACAACCGCATTTATTCTATTACATTTGCTTTGTGTAACTTGAGTTTTATTGAACTGAGTAAAAGATCATTTGTGTAGATTGATCTATAACAATGCCTTAGAATGAAGATTGAACTTATAGTGTGACTGATAAATGTCCCATGAGGTGACAGGAATTTTTTTTTAAATTAGACAGTAAACAGTGGGTGGAATGAAATATGAGTGTTGGTATTAAAATGTTTCCTGACTAACTTTATCAATTTTTATGTTAAGAGTTAATGCTTTTTGCAACACACACGATCCCTGGAGTAAATATTTTAGTTTAGTGTCAAGAAACTTGTATTTGCAATTAGGTTTGATCAGGCGCAAGAGTTATGTGAAAAAACTAAGCTCGTTTTGTTCACATGACCTCGTAGCCTCCTTGGTAACAGATCTAACAAACCCTTCAGATAAGACATGTTTTCCTTTAACGGTGCCTAGCACCACTCTGAAAAACAAGTTTGAGTGAAGTCATCACACGCACCCCACAAGGTATAAAATGAAAGAGTGATCAGATGAACATTTGAGAGTCTGCCGCAGTCCTGAGCAGATGCTCGGCTGCGTTGATGTATATTCCCACCAAACTGTGAAGGCTCTCCCAGTTTGTGTCAAAAGGTGAGGGATAATGTATTTTACATCAATGCTTTGAGTTTGTGTGTGCTGTTTAATTTCTGTGGCTGGGTTACTAACACATTTCTCTAGCAGAATAATGCCGGGTTCTCACCAAACGCTTTTCGCGCTTCAAAAAATCTCCTGACGCGCTAGGTTGGTCGCTTGTCAACAGATGTCTGTACATATCGAACGCGTCTGCAGACGCGCAGTTGGAGCAGCGTCGGGCTCCTTTTTCCGGTCGGGTTTGTTTTGTTTTTTGTACATCGGGCAGATAAAATCAGCTGTTCGTGAGCCCCGTTACTACTTGAGTGGGTTTTCTACGAGCCGAACTGCAGTTCCGGAAGTCTTTGTTGAGATTAAAACTTTTTTTATGTTTGGAGTGATCGTACGCTCGAGCGGACAGCGGTAACTGTAAAAATGCCAAGTTTCTTACCGGAGGCTCGTTGGGTAAGTTTGAAAAGTCCAAAAAAAGTCCCGTTGTTGTTGCGTCATCACATAGCAGACGCTCTCCCGATTGGTTGCTGCAACGCGGCGAGTAACAGAAGCAGGACAAATCGAGCTTCGACAGTCGCTGCTCGAAGGCGATGCGGGGGCAGAAAACAGCTGCCACTCACTACCGCGCTACTTGAACTGCTGCGGACGCGCCGCTTCACGTTGCGCCGCGCCAAGATGCTCGGCCACATACACTTTCAATGTAAAGTGGCTGCTTCGGCTGCGCAAAAAGCGTTTGGTGAGAACCCGGCATAACAGTTGTTTGTTTGACTTGTATGTGTTTTTACTTTTTTTTTTACTTTTTCTGTCACAGACTTCTTTAATAAATGACAGATCATTATTTTTAAGGGAGTCTGTGATTGTTTTCTTCTAAACAAGCTGTGCCTATCCTTCACGAGCCTGACAAATGATTTAAAATA
>JBBPBX010107414.1:0-11301 GCA_038048925.1 Garcialebias charrua
CAATCTGCCAAAGCAGTTGCTGTAACACAGTTAAGGAAGAGCAGAAATTAAAACATGTTCTTATTTCCTCTTATATTCAACTCCCTGTAAACTACTGCATGCCTTGTAAGAGTTCATTCCTGAGAGAGCACTTAGACACCCCACAACAACACTGCAGGGTCCTTGTTAACTTCTTGTTGCAACCCCTGTGGCTGACATGGCAATACATTAAAGCATCCTCCTAAGTATTTTTATTTCTTACCAAGAAAAGAAAACGACAATAAAGAGGGAGACTAAGTGCATTTAATTATTTATGGGCAACAATTATGTACTGTGGAATGAAGAAAACATAGTTTCTTTGTGAAGTATCTAAAAAAAATTGTCTGCAAGATATGATTGATACATTTATTCATTTATTGCCAAAGGCGGTTTACTGTTTGGTAAACCAGAATTATTCACGTTAAAGTGTTACCAGGCTTATAAAACTTCTCCATCTCTCTGCTGAGGTTCCCTGGCTTATAATGCACTTAGTGCTACAAAGATAATTACCGGTAGATGTACTTTAATTATTAACAAACTCAACAGATCTAATTTAAAACTGAAAAACAATATACTTTGAATTATCAATTAAATGTGTGCTGCCCTGTGATCATCATCTTTGTCAGTAGAAAACATTTGAATAATTCACAAGAACCTCAGACTCTCTTCTCTACACACTTTCCAGTTATTTGAACTTTGAGATAGTTTAAATATCAATCAATTAATCAAAAACTTTATTTCAGACATACATGGTCCAACAGGCAAAATAAATAAAATAAAAATAAAAAGATAACACCAACAAGACACAATAAAAATAGATTGTTCATCCATTTCCAAATAAATTAAGCTGCCAGTGATTCCACTGACTAGAAGAGAACCTAAATAAACCGAAATAGTTTTAGTGTTTATTAAACTTTATTTAACCCGGCAAATCCCAATGAAATCACAAAACTCTTGCAAGGGAGGCCTGGGTGGAATAAAATTAAATAAAACAGTTTTGTTTAGAATTCATCAATGCAAAATGATGTCACATCAATATGCTCATTTTTGGCATGTAAACCAGTGGTCTTGTAACATATTTGGACCTGTTTCTTTGCTTATGATGGATATAAAACATAAGTTCATCCAAATAAACCAAACCAAACCAGACATTTCAATGTTTATGTTGGTAATAGATGCATCTAATGCTGTTTTGTTTTTTGGTATATTTTTTATATAGATAATAAGCTATAAAACTTGGCAAAATACCTGGAACATTACAGTGGTTGTTGAAATGATAAACTATTAACTTGGAATAAAACACTCTCGTAAACGGACCACCAGTGTTGCCAAACAAAATGTATCAGAGCACACCAAACTAGATATTACAATGTTCTGATTGTTAAATACATTTTTAACAAAAACAGTATTTAGATTTGAAATGTTCTTTTTTAGTGCACCTCATACCTCTATGTTTCAAGTATGACACTAAATAGTTTGTTTGGATGTCCAGATATCCCCACCTCTTCCACTTCGTCTATCCATCAGAGAGGTAATCGGGGCAACATTCTCCTCTTGTAAAATATGTAGTTTTTTTTTTTTTTACAAGGATCAGGTTTTTGGATTTGATAATTCAACCAAACAACAAGAATGATTAAACAGTTTGATTTGAAGCTGCTAGTGGGCGTCTGGATCCAGTTGCAGGAACAAATCTGCAGAGATATTATAGTTAGTGGACTGTATGTTTCAGGGAGATCGTTTGTAAACAGGGAACAGCCACTAACCTTCTCAGGCAGACGAGGTGGGCTATCCCTGTCGAAGCTTGGTGAAATTATGTCACCGTAACTGGTGGGAGCCCAGTCTGCAGAGGAACACTGATTAATATGGACAGTGGAGCAATCCATGGTTGTGGTCCGAAAGAAAAAAGCAGGGGTCAAGCACAGGGAATCAGAAGTCCAAAAACAAATCCAGAGGTCAATCCGTAATCCAGTATCAATAGATCAGAAGGAGTAGTCATTACCAGGATCAGAATAACATCAGATGAGGAACAGGAACATTAAATCCAAAAGAAGGGCGAAAGGTCAAGACAAGAAAATTAGACAAAAATGTGAATGAAGCGCTGTGCTTCTATTACCGTGAAGGGTTTGATAATCTGGCCGATACTTGGCATGGATGAAATGCTTAAATAGAGCGTGTGGCAGGTGTAGGGCATGCGCGCTGATTAGCAGCAGGGAAGTGGGCGTGATGGGTGGAAGAGAGAGGTGAAAATTACAGGTTTAGGGCTAAGCTATAAAGGGAAGACGTGGATTGAGAATTGTTCTTTTTTTTGCCTGGGTTCTGATTAATACTGTAATGACGCCAACACTTCAGACAGAGTCCAGCCAAACGGGGTTTATTCAGAAACAGGGACGAGCTGCTATTACCGAGGCTGCAGCTCACGCCTCAAAAGAAAATGCGCTACACACGCGAGCGAACACACTGCTAGCTGCCTGCTAACAACAACACACTCAGACGCTTCTTCTTCGTCTCTCTTTTTCCGGTCCCTCCTCCCTGCTCCTACCCCTCTCCTGCCCCCACGACCAGTCCAACACATGAGGGCGGGGGACAACAGAATCACAACAGCTCAACAGAACACAGTACAACTGAACAAATACACAGAAATACTTGGACCCAAAGCAGAACCAAACACAGGGTCGTTACACTACCCCCCCACTACTGAGTCCCTCGCCCACGAGGGGACAAACAAAGTCATCAAACCGTCTTGGAGCCCTCCTCGTCCGCTGCGGGCGAGCTCCCAGCGGCGCTACAGGCTCTGGGGCCGGGGCATCATTCGATGTCGGTGATAAGGCTTCTGGGGAGGTTGGCGGACGCACCAGAGACCCTGACCATTGGCCTTCTGGGGACTGAGGTGCAGACCTGCCTTGATAGGGGGCCAACCTGTCCCTGTGCAGAGCTACTCTTCTCCTGTTTTGGGGCATCTGAACTCTGTAGACCACCTCCCCCAGGCGCTCCAACACTCTGCAGGGACCCACCCACTGACTGTCCAGCTTCGGGCACCGTCCCTTCTTCCTACGAGGGTTGTACACCCAGACCAGCTCCCCTGGAGTGAAGTGTCGGCCCTTAGCCCTTACATCATAGTTCCGTTTCTGGCGCATGCCTGCTTGCTCCTGTTGCCTCCGGGCAAACGCATGGGCCGTCTCTAACCTGTCCTGAAGTTTCCGGGCATACTCGGGACCCGCTGGAACATCAGGTGCATCCGGCGGGCGCCCGAAGGACAGTTCGGCTGGTGTGCGCAGCTCCCTCCCCAACATGAGGAGCGATGGGGTGCATGCCGTGGAGTCCTGTACAGCTGAGCGGCATGCCATTAGCACCAGTGGCAGGTGCTCTTCCCAGTCCCGCTGATGCTCTGCTGTGAGGATGGCCAGCTGCTGTCCCAGGGTGCGGTGGAGCCTTTCCACTAGGCCGTCGCTCTGGGGATGTAATGGTGTCGTTCTTGTTTTGTGGATGCCAAGGCGGCTGCACATGACAGAAAACACCCGTGACTCAACATTTCTCCCCTGATCACTATGTATACTAGCCTGGCCCTCGCCTTTCTGCACAGCTCCGCTCAATTCTCATTTCCCTTCACTGCACAGTCTGGGATTTGTCCCATAGACAACAATTTCTCCGGTAGAATTTTGTTCGGACCAATCAGAGAACAGAAGGGGCGGAGTTTTTGGCCCCTAACCCACGCCCCCAGTGGCCCCCCACCTGTCCCAGCGCAGCCAGCAGCGAGCATTCGCATGTTCTCATTCAAAGCGATGCAAAGCGATGCAGGACTGTTTTATATGTGACACAAATTTATTAATTTCCCCTTCTTAATCCCTTATCTGGAGTTTTCTTTTGTTTTTTTTCCCAAAAGTCAAGTAATCGCTCCCTCCTCCTTCTCCTCCACCCTCCGTTGAGTGAAATGAACAAGGAGGAAATGGCTGAGGTTGTCACGAGAATTAAACTCGGGTTTTACGTTGCTGACCGAGTCCCATCAGATTTTCTGGTCTTTTGGTGAGCTGGACCAGCGATCCATGGTTTTATTTTATTTTATTAAAATGTTTTATTAACATATAAACACAGAATTTGCGCAGCGAGAGAAAAGCTGCAGGAGGCGGAGCAGTTGTCAGTCAAGTTCACCAGAGCACGGGGGGTGGCTCTGAGGGGAGGGAGCAGAATGCTTTCCCTGTTCAAAATATCCAATGGTTTTGTTCCTCAGCAGAGGCCAACGCCTCCAGCAAGAATCGTTTCTCTATGGAAAAAGTCCAGACCCTTGTCTGAAGCGAAGTGAAGGACAGGGTCTGGTTTTAACCAGGTTATATGTATACTGTCTGGCACCACAAACATGCTAATCAGGCCCCCAACCAAAGCATCTGCCACAGTCTCTGCTTCCTGATCAGGGATGGCGTACGCCTCCGGCCATTTTGTAAAATAGTCTATAGCCGACAGGACATAACAGTTTCCCCTGTCTGAGCGTGGTAGGGGGCCCATGATGTCCACGGCCACTCGTTCCATCGGGGCTCCTACAACAAACTGTTGTAGGTGGGCGTGAGACTGACCTGTCGGCCCCTTCCGTGCCGTGCAAAGGTCACAGCAGCGGCAGAAATCCTCCACATCCCTCCTACACTGGCCCCAATAAAACCCCTGTCGGAGGCGACGGAGAGTTTTTGTGACACCAAAATGTCCAGACCCAGACGCTCCATGCACGCCCTGCAGGACTACGTCTTTCAGGCCTTTTGGGACTACAATCTGCCACCGCTCCTCACCTGTGGAGGGGTCCTTCCATGACCTCTGCAGTACTCCATCTTCCAGACGCAGAGCCTCAAACTTGGACCACAACCCTTTAGTTGCCAGCGAGAGTCCAGCAACCTCCTCCCACGGCGGCTTCAGTTGTCTCTCTACCCACTGCAACACAGGCTGGATGTCAGGGTCCTGTTCCTGATGGTGCCTCCAGCTGTCTGTGCCAACCACCTGCAGCTCTCTGCAGATCGCCAAGTCACTCTGACCTGATCCTCGACGGTTCCGATGCAGCTGTTCCTCCTCCAACCTCTCCCTCCGGTCACAGTAACTGCACCCCTCTGCAGCGCAAGGCCGGCGGGAGAGGGCATCGGCATTGGCGTGCTTGGCTCCGGCCCGATGAATGACAGAGAAGTTGTAGGATTGCAGCTCCTCCAGCCACCGGGCCACCTGACCCTCAGGTTCTTTAAAAGACATCAGCCACTGGAGGGCCGAGTGATCAGTCCTGATCGTGAATGACAAACCACACAGGTAGTACTTAAAATGGCGTAGAGAAAGCACCACCGCCAGCAGCTCCCGCCTTGTCACACAGTAGCGCCTCTCAGCTTTGTTAAAGGCCCTGCTGAAATACCCCACCACTCTCTCACCTTCCTTCCCCAGCTGGGACAGGACCCCCCCAACCCCCACGCCACTTGCATCCGTGTCGAGGATGAAGGGGAGGGAAGGGTCTGCAGGAGCGAGGACTGGGGACTCAGTCAGAGCTTGCCGCAGGCGGTCAAATGCTCCCTGGCACTGTTCAGTCCACACATAGTCTCTGTTCTTCTGGAGTAGTTGGAAAAGGGGGGCTGCTATACTTGCGAACCCCCGCACAAACCTCCTGTAATAAGAAGCCAGTCCCAGGAAGCTTTTAAGATCTCTCTGAGTCGTGGGGGTTGGCCACTCTGCCACCATCTTTACTTTGTCCTCCATTGTGCCGATCCCCTCTCTGCCGACTCGGTGGCCCAGAAACGACACCTCTTGTTGCATAAAGTGACACTTATCTGGGTGGAGTCTCAGGCCCGCTGCTCTAATTCTCTCCAGCACTCTACAGAGTGAGTCCATAGCCATTGCAAAAGAGGCGCCATGGACCAGTATATCATCCAGATACACCAGACACTCCTGGCGAGGAATGTCAGCCAGCGTCTGGTCCATCAGCCTGGAAAAAGTGGCAGGTGCATTGCACAGTCCAAACGGGAGCACCTTAAACTGCCAGAGTCCCCGCCCCGTACAAAAAGCAGTCTTAGGTCTGGCACTTGTTGCTAGGGGGACCTGGTAATAACCGCTCCGAAGGTCCAGAGACGAGAACCAGTTGGAGCCGGACACCAGGTCTAGTGACTCGTCGACCCTAGGCAGTGGATATGAGTCTTTCTCAGTCACCCCGTTCAGTGGTCTGTAATCAACACACAAACGCCACTCTCCATTCTTTTTGGGCACCATGACAACAGCAGACGCCCAGGGACTGTTTGAAGGCTCGATAACATCAGCCTGCAGCATGTCTGACACTGCCCTGTCACATGCTTCCTGACGGGCCAGGGGAAGCCGGCGGGGATGACATTTTATTGGGCGTGCACCTCCCGTCAGGATGTCATGTTCCACCAAACGAGTCCGCCCCACCTGGTCTTCACTTAGGGCAAAAATGTCCTTAAAGTCCATGAGCAGCTGCAACAGTTGTTCCTGCTGCCGAGTGTCTAAACCCCTACAGTTTTCCGCCCAGATCTTCCGCACCAAGGTCTCCGCAGCGTCTTCAGTCTCCTGAGGCACCCACACTGGGTGCATAGGGCTCGCAGGTGCGGGAGCCATGGTGGCAGCAATCTGGCTGGGCTGAGGTGGGATGTGCTCGACAGCTGCAATCTGCGGTTCTGTGTAGCAGGCCACAGGACCCGTGGGGGTGTGATCAGGAGCTGCGGGCAACAGTGGAATGAGAGGGCCCTCCTTGAAGCTCCATGTCCCCACACCCAAATCCAACTGGCACCCCGCAGCCCTTAAAAAGTCCAGCCCCAATATGCACATGTCCTGCACCTCTGCTACCCACACAGGGTGGGTGATAGATCGGCCACCTACATTAAAAGTCATTGTCCCCCTCCCCTTCATAGGTGCCATGTCCCCTGTGACTGTGCGCAGCTGCACTGTGGTGGGTTGGATCAGAGTCCAGTCCGGTACCATCTCAGGCCTCACTAGTGTTACCGTGGAACCAGTGTCAATCAGGGCCGTGCATGGAAACCCTTCCACTGAGACGGGGACATAACAAAAGTCTCCAACACATGTGCGGCCGACCACCACAACCACGGTCGCTTGGTCGGGGGCGGAGTCAATTTCGGAGGGATTCTGGGCTCGGGCCCCCTGTTCGAGCTGTCGGCCCCCGCCCACTGGCGATGGAGGTGTGGAGGCTACGGTCGGGATCTGCGATTCCTCCCCCCCGCAGACCCCGTGTCGTTTCCCTGCGTCTTGACTGTTTTAGGACACCGCCTCAGGAGGTGTCCCGGTTGGCCACAGCCCCAACAAACGGCCGGGGGTGCGGAGGAGTCCCGCGTCGACTGCAGTGCCACCGCTCGGACCATTTCTGTCAGCTCCGAGACCCAAGCAGGTTTCTCCTGGTTCAGCTCTGCCCCCTCCGCAGATCTGCATGCCGGTGGTTGTCCTCTCAGGTCGTTTCCCGCTGCTACTCCCAGCAAACACTCTCTCTCCACTGCTAAGTCCAATGCATCTTGCAGGGATCGGGGGTGCATCAGTTGAACCTGCACACGCAGCTCCGGTGGTGCCAGGGCTCTGATGAACTGATCTTTTGCTAGTTCATTCTGAACCCCTGACTGCATGTGTGAATAGGCTCTGCGTGTGAGGCTCTCAATGTCATTAGCCAAAGCACGCAGGGGTTCACCCGGCAACCTGCTCCTGTTGCAGAGTTTATTTTTAAAAATGTCTGGTTGCACACATTGTCCAAACCGCCTCTTTAAAGCTCCAACTAGTGCATCATAGTCTTTTCTGTCCTCTGAGCCTAGCAGCAACAGGCAGTCCAGTGCATCATCTTGTAGGCAGAGAGCCAGCTGCAGGGCTTTATGCTCTGCTGTCCACCTCCCTGCATGAGCCAGCAGCTCAAACTGTGCATGGAAGGCCTCCCAGCTGGACCTACCAGAGTACTTGGGCGTCTTCAACGGGACGGTGACGTTTTGGACGACGTAACTGTCATGGCTGCCGCCATGTGAATCTTTTGGCGCGCTTGGAGAAAATGGCGTCGACGGACCCGCCCCCCCGCCGGTCTTCAGTCCTGCTTCGGCAGCCATGCTCGCTGCAGAGCTGCGCTGAGCAGCCGTCGCCTGAGTTATTTTAGTGAACCCCTCTCTCCGAGCCTCTTCGTCCTCCATTCCCTCCGCTTTAATTTTCACCTGGGCGAGCGCTCCGTCCATGATGCTGATGTCGCGGGTGGAGGCGACGAGCCAGTAGTACTCACTCAGCTCGATAGCGTTGGTTTACTTCTGACACCAATGTAATGACGCCAACACTGCAGACGGAGTCCAGCCAAACGGGGTTTATTCAGAAACAGGGACGAGCTGCTATTACCGAGGCTGCAGCTCACGCCTCAAAAGAAAACGCGGTACACACGCGAGCGAACACACTGCTAGCTGCCTGCTAACAACAACACACTCCCGGACTCTTCTTCTTCGTCTCTCTTTTTCCGGTCCCTCCTCCCTGCTCCTACCCCTCTCCTGCCCCCACGACCAGTCCAACACATGAGGGCGGGGGACAACAGAATCACAACAGCTCAACAGAACACAGTACAACTGAACAAATACACAGAAATACTTGGACCCAAAGCAGAACCAAACACAGGGTCGTTACAATACATTCGTGTAAGCTTTTTATTTTAGATATCCTGTCTTTTGGGTTATACTCAGCCCTCAGAGGAGTAGATTAGCATGACCAGACAATCTATCTGTCTAAAGTTATAAATGAAGTGGGGTTTTTTCTGTCAGTGATGTTTTTTGTTGTCTTTTTTTTCTCCTCACAAGGGGGTTGTAATAGCTTCGTGGTCAGTGCCATGGTCTTATAATACTAAGGTTGTGGGTTCGAGCCCAGGCTTTGTCAGAAAGGGCATCCGGTGTAAACAATTGCCAAATATTTCATGCAAGTTTATTCACTGTGGCAACCCCTGAAGAAAGGAGAAGTTAAAAGAAACTTACTGATGTTATATTTAAAAAAATAATTTTATATAAAAAAGTGGCACAATAAAAAAGGCTTTGTTTCTTTTGGAGTACTGTTTTGGTTTTATCTTTATTTTATTTTCCCAACTGAATATTTGTTTAATTCAAGGAACTTAAGAGATGTATTTATAAATTAATTCATTTGAGTTGGCAGTTGTTTTCAGGCATAGTTGCAAACAGGTGTAGTGTACATGCACTACACAGTGGGAGTATTTTTTTTATAACGTTTTGTTTGGCATCATCTAGAAATGTTAAAATGACTTCTATACAGTCTGAATTTTTTAAATGCATTTTCAAGTAAAATAAAATTTGCTGTGATTTGCAAACATATAGTCACTGCATTGTTTCAGACGGCATGTTTTAGTAAGATTAGCCTAAGCAGTGGAAAGAAGACCTCCTGATGCATGCTTAATAATGCAGGTAGAAAAATATAACAAAGTAAAGTTAGGTCCTCTGCTGTTGTTGCTAGTAGCGCTCAGTCCTTTGTGAATAGGGAGCTTTTCCTTTCCACTGTTGCCTTTGTGCTTGCTCAGGATGGGAGACTGCAACAAAGTAAAGATTCAACAGGTCTGCTAGCTTCCTTAGATATAGAACTTTACTAATTGACTTTTCTGTGTTCCTGTAAAAGTGCCCTGAGACAACTTTGTTGTGATTTGGCGCTATATAAATAAACTGAATTAACATCCTGATGCATGCTCAATAAATGAATTAAATAAATGAACTAAACTGAATTTAATAGAATAGTAAGTGGTCATCAGGGCACTAACTGAGTTTATTGTGTCTCCTCACTGAAGTATTTTGGATAAAAGACAAAATGTTTCAAGAAGAATCCGTCCAGAGCACCTGACTTAAATTTGTTAGATTGGAAGGAAGAGTTGCTCAAAGGCCCCATTGCCCCGGATGTACATGTATTTTTGAAATTCTTGTAAAACAATGAAAAACGTGTGTCCTGAATAGGTAAGAATATACCTGGTCAAAATCTTACAAAAAGGCAAGAACATTCATGCTCAATCATCCAGGTACCAAATCCAAAACCCTTTCCAAAAGGTTTGTTTTTCTTTCACCCTGTAAAAGCATTTTCTTTTCTTTTCTTTTCACATTTAGATTTTAGGCCTCACAATGAAAACAAAGACTATGCATTCCTTGGATTTTATCACCCGCTGTCTTTCATGATAGAGCTTTAAACTAAGATCATCTTATGACGTAGCTGTAGCCATTATGGCCAAACCTTAAATAACCTGGTCAGCTCCAATAACCATTCATACTTGGAGCATTAGTCGATGATTGTCACTTACTACGGCACCAAATCTTATCTCATTATCTGTAAACATACATATGTAAAAGTTTATATAAAACCCGTTCAGTAGTTTTGATATCTCTTACAAAGTTGACTCCAATAGTAGCAAAGTTTCAAAGGATGGTCTTGTGTTGTCAGCTGGCATCCAGAATACCTGCTGAAGGTTACTCACTACTGCCTCCCCAAATTTAGGTCAGTCTGTAAAATTGAGATTTTCCCAGTTATTATGTATGGCAGGGTTGAATAGTAGTGTTGGTTAACAACTAATTGACTGATGGTTGAACTCCAACAGTTGTTCAGTTGTAGACGGAGCTTCAATAATTACTGTAACTTTTCAAAAAGGTCCAGTGGTTCATGATGTATTTTGCTAACAGACAAATGTGCATACAGTACTACACACCCACACAGACAATAAATACAATCTTTATCACCTGCCTTCCACTGTCAGTCATTGAGGATAATGATCATGCTCTCAGGGAGA
Source organism: Garcialebias charrua (assembly GCA_038048925.1). Taxonomy (NCBI): domain Eukaryota; kingdom Metazoa; phylum Chordata; class Actinopteri; order Cyprinodontiformes; family Rivulidae; genus Garcialebias; species Garcialebias charrua. The sequence continues at coordinate 10,775 of JBBPBX010107414.1, forward strand.
AAATTAAACAAATATATTTTTAAACTAATTTCTTGATGTTTTCATTGTAATAACAGTAGAACCATGACATTTGCATTGTTTTGTTTCAGCTAAGATCTTATTATGCTTCACAAAAGCTGAGCATCCATCAATGTGGAACAGCCTTCGTATTGATTTAGTTGTCTTTTTAAGGTGATGAGTCTATCTGAATGCTTCTCTGTACAGTGGGTGAGACTCTGCAAAACCATGTTGGTATTCTGGCCAAGCTCCTCCTTACCATCCCCGGAGGAAGTTCATGCATAATGGATTAATTGTTGCTCACATCCACATGTAGAGGGCCTACAGGTTAGTATGCCCAGAGTCTCGTACAACTCAATAGGTCAACCAAATGCCTGTACCCAGCAACATTACTGCAAATCTGTGGAAACAGTTCAATTAGGTCCACAAGTACTTTATGGTCCCCAGTGAGTAAGTGCTAAAGACCCATAATAGGTATCTTTTTGAGCAATGTTCAAAACTAATGCAAGCACGCCGTGCCTTCCTCACTC
>JBBPBX010107415.1:0-11301 GCA_038048925.1 Garcialebias charrua
CCCTCACAGTGTTAGCAGGGATTTTTCAGGTGTGTTTCAGACTTCTTTAAATACACCAGTGAAATTACCGGGTACAGTAAAAAAAAGAAAGCATATATAGTATTATCCTGATGCATGCTCAATAATCCAAGTAGATACATCTAACAAGGTTAAGTCAGGTCCTCTGGATGGATTCTTCTTTCTTGAAACGTTTCGTCTTTTATCCAAAAAACTTCTTTAGTCTGAGGAGCTGCAATGAACTACTGGTAAGTCTTAAAAACAGTACGGTACATTCTCATTGTGGATCAAACAGCTTGATGGTGACAGCCAAAGCTAGTGGTTCACATGCAAAAAGAGGACCATCAGTCTAATGACCTGTTAGTGTCCTGATTACTGCTTGCTTTTCACAGAGGCTGAGTGATACTAGCAATAAAAACATTGTAAGGAAGTGACAACTGAACACAGAAGCTTCCACCTCTGTTTAATGATGGACGGTTTCTTTTCACAAAGATGGCCTCCTTTACTCCTCAAACCATCGTTCCTCTCTATCAAGGATGTGAACATCTTCATCCCTGAAAGAGTGACCGCTGGCCTGGAGATGAGTGTAGACCGCAAAGTCCTGACCTGATGATGTTGATCTTCTGTGCTGGTCCATCCTTTTGGCCAGTGGCTGTTTAGTTTCCCCGATAATAAGACTGATCACAGCCCTCCTGACAGGGAACAACATTCACAATATTACTCTGTTTGTGCCGGGGCACTGGATCTCTGGGACGGACTAATCTATTTTACACATGGAGTGCAATACAGAAACATGGGTGTGCTATGGGGTCTCCAGTTTCTCCTTTTGTTGCCAACCTGTGCATGGAGGAGGTAGAAAAGAGAGCCATGGCATACTTTTCAGGGACACCACCGAGTCATGGGTTCAGGTATGTTGACGACACCTGAGTTAAAATTAAATCTCAGGAAGTCCAACATTTCACTGATCACATCAGCTCTGTGGATAAATACATAAAGTTCACACAAGAAGATGTAAAAAAAAAAAAATGGCAGGTTGGCTTTCTTGGACTGTGAGGTCTCAGTCTCTGATGGAGGACATTGCAAACTGCGGTGTACTGCAAACCCACCCACACAGACCAGTATTTACAGTTTGACTCCCATCACTGTCTGGATCACAAGTTAGGAGTCATCAGAACTCTGTACCCCAGAGAAGACTAGTGTCCCCACTAACTCAGGAACCAGGCAGAACTGGGCCTCCCAGAAAGTAGAGAAGAGATCCAAGCTGGAGTCCAGCCAGCCATGAGGTGAAAAGGAGGAACCCAGACCCAGACCAGTGGCCATTCCGTATGTCAGAGTCAGAGTCAGAGTCAGAGTCAGAGAATCTTTATTGTCATTTGCACCGCATGTGGTACATGTGATGAAATGAGATTATGTACACAGGGTCCCAGTTTACATTCAACAACAAAATGTAAGAGAAAAACAGTAATAACATCTAGGATTAACTAAGAAAAACATCAACTAGAAATACACTAAGCACTAATGTAATAGAAAAACAAAATCATTACAAACAGACAGCCGCACGAACATGAGTCTATATGAGCAAATGGTCACATATGAACACAGCAACAAGAAAACAGATCAGCATCAGCATGATGTGATATTTTGCAGTGTTTACTCTTATTATTTATTTATTCATGAGTCTAACAGCCTCAGGGTAGAAGCTGTTCCTCAGTCTAGTGGTTCTACACTTAATGCTCCTCAACCTCCTTCCTGAGGGGAGTGGGGCAAAAAGTGTGTGTGCAGGGTGAGTGGGGTCTTTCATGATGCAGGTGGCTCTTTTCCTGCATCTGGAGGTGTAAATGTCTGTGATAGAGGGGAGACTGACTCCGACAGACCTCTGTGCAGCCTTCACCACTCTCTGCAGAGCTTTTCTTTCCGCAACTGTGCAACCTCCATGCCACACATTGATGCTGGAGCACAGGATGCTCTCCACTGCGCACCTGTAGAAGGAGGTGAGGACCGGGCTACTCAGACCAGCTCGTCTCAGCCGTCTGAGGAAGTAGAGTCTCTGATGACCTTTCTTGATCAGGCTGGTGGTGTTGTTGGTCCAGCTGAGGTTATCATTCAAGTGTACACCCAAGTACTTGTAGCTGGAGACCACTTCCACTGCAGATCCACTTATGTTCAGTGGGGTGTGGGTGTGTTTGTTCCTTCTGAAGTCCACAATCATCTCCTTTGTCTTCTTCACATTTATGTGAAGGTTATTGTCTTTGCACCAGCTCTCCAGGTGTTCCACCTCCTGCCTGTAGCTGGACTCATCATTGTTCGTGATGCAGCCCACCACAGCTGTATCATCTGCAAACTTTACAATATGACAGCCTGGATGGGTGGCTGCACAATCATGTGTGAGCAGAGTGAACAGAAGAGGGCTTAACACACATCCTTGAGGAGAGCCAGTGCTGAGGGTTATGGTGGAGGAGGAGAAGTTGTGGATCTTCACGGACTGAGGTCTGTTTGTTAAGAAGTCTGCGACCCAGTTACAAATGGAGGGGCTTAGTCCAAGTGTAAATAGTTTGTCCATCAGGGTTTGGGGGATCATGGTGTTGAAGGCAGACGTGAAGTCCACAAAGAGCATACGGACGTATGAGTCCTTCTGATCCAGGTGGGTGAGAGCAGTGTGGACCACAGAGGAGATTGCGTCCTCTGTTGATCGGTTCTCACGGTATGCATACTGATGGGGGTCCACGTTCATGTTGATGGATGTTTTGATGTGAGTCATGACCAGTTTCTCAAAGCATTTTGCGACTATCGGGGTGAGGGCCACTGGCCGATAGTCATTCAGGCCAGTCACTGTGGAGCTTTTTGGGACTGGGATGATGGTGGCAGTCTTCAGGCAGGTGGGAACTGTTTCCAGGGCAAGTGAGGTGTTAAAGATGTCTGCCAGCACATCGCAGAGCTGATCAGCACATTCTTTTAACACTTTCCCGGGAATGTTGTCCGGACCGGTTGCTTTGTGAGGGTTGATTCTCTTGAGACTACTCCTCACTTCTGCTGCGGTAACGCTGAGACGCTCTTCATCCGGTGGTGAGGTGAGTCTGGTGCTGGGTGGTCTGTTTGGGTCCTCAAAGCGTGCATAAAACCTGTTGAGGGCATCTGGCAGAGATGGATCTCTGGGGCATTGTTCACTCCTTCCTTTATAGTCTGTTATGCACTTTAATCCCCTCCACATGCTCCGTGGGTCTTGTGATGTGAACTGACCCTCAATTCTCTGTGCATACTTGGCTTTGGCCCTCTTGATTCCAGCAACCAGCTCGCTCCTAGTCCTTCTCAGCTCCTCTGAGTTTCCAGACTTGAAGGCAGTATTCCTGGCTGCCAGCAGGGTGCGAACTTCCGCATTTAACCATGGTTTTGTGTTTGGATAACATTTAACATATTTTTTGATGGAGACACTTTCTGAGCATGTGCTGATGTACCCTAGTACTGATGAAGAATATTGCTCAAGGCCAACTGATCCTCTGTTTTCAGCATCTCCTCTGAAGACACTCCAGTCTGTTCTTTCAAAACAATCTCTCAGCATGGGGCCACTGTCCTGGAGCCAGCACTTAACTTCCCTTTGTACTGGTCTGGAGCGTCTCAGTGGGGGGGAGAGAGCTGGAACCATGAAAACAGAGGTGTGGTCAGAAGCTCCTAGGTTGGGCCTGGGTATGGCCTTGTAACCCCCCCTGACGTTTGTGTAAACCTGATCTAGTGTTTTTCCTTCCCGTGTTGCTATGGTTACATGTTGATAGAGGTTTGGGAGACAGTCTTTTAAGCTCACATGGTTGAAGTCACCGGCTGCTATGCATAACGCTTCAGGGTTTTCATTCTGCAGTGAGCTGATAAGATCATGAACCTCCTGCTGTGCGACATTTCCATCAGCTCCAGGTGGGATGTAAATAACTGTGATAAAAATCACAGTAAAGTCACGTGAGATAGAATGGTCTGCATTTCACTGTTATTTGCTCAACATCAACAGTGCAAGAGCTCCTTACAACCACACAAGCTGTGTTTCCATCCATTTTAATTGCGAAATTTGAGCTACCTCGCAAATATGTAAATACAAATTAATGCAGATCAGAAGTGTTTCCATCTACTGGCTTGAAGCGCTTCTTCCAAGCCGCGCACAGCGTCATTACGTCAGACGTCAGCGTCATTACGTCAGACGTCAGCACTGCGCATGTCTACAGTAAACAGGAAGTAGCGGTTGAAAACAGAACCCGGCCACACATCTCGTCAAAATGGAGAGAATATTTCAGGTACGTGTTGCTATCGGGCGAGTTGTATTTATTCTGTCATGCCAACTAGTTTTAGCGATGTTACATGTTGTCCGGAGCGGAAACAGCTGAACGTCACGTGACGTGAATGTTCGCTACGTCAGAAATGAGTCGGAAAATGTGTTTCCATCTGTCGTTTAGCGCATCTCAAATCCCAAAAACCACCTCAAGCGAGCGTATAAACTTTTTAGCGTAATTCAGGAAGTAACCTCGCAATTTGCCGTTTCCATTAAGCTTTTCTGCTGCGCTATTTCAAATTGCGCAGCTAGAAACCTTGATGGAAACACGGCTAGTGTCTCTGCACCAGTTTTTATTTACATAGACACACACCCCTCCTCCTCGTGATTTTCCCGTCACCTCATTGTTCCGGTCCGCTCTGAAGAAAAGTCTGTCATCAAGCTGATAAACAGAGTCTGTTTCCTTTAAAATCCACGTCTCTGTCAGGCAGAACACAGAGCACTGAAGCATCTCTTCTGACTCGCTCGCCCTCAAACGAAGTAAATCCATTTTATTGTCCAGCGAGCGGATGTTAGACAGGAAAAGTGACGGCAGCGGGAGTTTCCCGGTTTTAGCGTTTGCACGCAGCCTCACCACAGCCCCCGCCCGGCAACCTCTCTTCTGAAGCCGAGAGCAGCGCTTTCTTTTCTGCCTGCAGGAACGCCCCCTCCGTTGCTTCCAGGTGGATGACTTTAACAGCTGCATTCTTCCGAGCTTAGATTTTATTTCTCCGCCGATTTCAGCTATATCCCGTGGCAAATCCGCTCCAATTCTCATCAGTTCGGTGCGGCTATATTTCACACGCATAATTTGTGCAATGTCAGGTACAGAGTCGTTATCAAAATTACTAAAAACTAAGAATGAGCTGGGAGCCCGTGAAGCTGCTGCTGCCTCCAGCGCGGCCATCTTGGAAAAAAACATACAAGATTTGTATGTTGCGAGAATTTTAGAGAAACTGAGACGTTTATTTTCTAAACACAACGTCCCAGGGGCTTTTAAACCCCAAAATACATTACAGCAAAGACTGGTCCATCCCAAAGATCCAGACCCCCGGCACAAACTGAGTACCGGTAATATTGTGTATGCTGTTCCCGGTCAGGAGGGCTGTGATCAGTCATATCGGGGAAACTAAAGAGCCACTGGCCAAAAGGATGGACCAGCACAGAAGATCAACATCATCAGATCAGGACTTTGCGGTCTACACTCATCTCCAGGCCAGCGGTCACTCTTTCAGGGATGAAGATGTTCACATCCTTGATAGAGAGGAACGGTGGTTTGAGAGAGGAGTGAAAGAAGCCAGACATCATTGTGAAGAGAGCCTCCATTCATCCATCCATCCATTATCTTTTACCCACTTCTTCCATTTTGGGTCATGGGGTTGCCGGTGCCCATGTCCAGCAATCACTGTGTGAGAGGCGGGGTACACCCTGGACAGGTCTCCAGTTCATCACAGGGCCACATAGACAAACAACCATTCACTCTCTCACTCACACCTAGGAACACTTTAGAGTCACCAATCAGTCTAACATGCATGTTTTTGGTCTGTGGGAGGAAACCAGAGTACCTGGAGAAAACCTACACATGCACGGAGAGAACACGCAAACTCCACCCAGAAAGACCCCTGGACCGGGATTTGAACCAGGGACCTGCTGCCTCTCAGCGAGAGGCATCAGGTCCTTTGCTGAGCTAGCAACATACACATACCTGAGATAACACACACCTCCTATGCAAATTATCTCAGGTATGTGCATGTTGCTAGCTCAGCTCCCAATTTACATAGGTTGGTGCGTGTCACCTCAGGTTATAACCTCCAACTGACACAGCTTGCTCTTAGAATTGATAAAGCCCTCTAGATAGAGGGTGAAACGTTTTCTGTAACAAATAAAGTCCAGTTGTTTTTGTATTGAATGCTTTTTCTGATTTTATCATGTCCTGGATGACTGAGAATCTTCACCAGCATAAGTCTTTTGGATAAAAGACGAAATTTTTCGACAAGGAACCCGTTCAGATGACCTGACTTAATAGACATATATCATATTTCTTCATTATGAGTAACAGGCTCTTTAATTTCCCATCCTAAGATCCTGTTGGGCGTGGTGAAGTTTGGATTTGTGGTCACCTACCTGTCTGAGCCCCTCATTCGTGGATACACAACAGCATCAGCTTGTCATGTGTGTGTCTCTCAACTCAAATACCTGTTTGGAGTCAAACCAGCTCGCTTTGCTGGTCCTTTTGCACTCATTTATGTGAGTATTAAAGCTAAACGTTTTGTTCTTTCCCTTGAACTTGGAAACTACGTTTGATGATCGCTAAAATGGACAATAATTTTTCATGTTACTTGTGTCCTGTGATCAGGGCTGGATTTAGGAGGATGGGGGCCCCTGGGCTTGAGTCATCTTGGGGGGCCCATATATATATATACCGGAGTGTGTGTGTGTATATATATATATATATATCCAACCTAAAACTAACATCTCCTCCTACATGTCTTTACGTGAGTGCAGCTACAGTGTGCGCTCTCAGGACATGATTACCTGCAGTGTTCCGTCAGTGAGGACTGAACTTGGAAAAAGGGCCTTCTCCTACTCTGCTCCTGCTTCATGGAATATCTTACAAAAAGATCTGAAGCTCTCGACCTTGACTTCTCTAAATGGTTTTCAGAATCTGTTGGAATCCTGGCAAAAACCAATGCAGATTTGTTCCTGTCTTTGATTTTATACGTCTACCTTATAATGTTTTGCTAGTTTTTTGATACTTTGTAAAAAAAAAAAAAAAAACTTTCTTTTGTTTTTTTCTCTCTTTTGTTTTCTATTGTTTATTGTTTGTTTGTTTATTGTTTAAGGAAATTCTACCACTGCTGTTCATTGTTCTTTAGTTTTAGCAGGTCGCTTTCGTAAATGAGCCCATGAGGTTCAAAAGATTTACCTGACTAAATAAAGGTTGAATGAATATATGTTTGTTTTGCTTTGGTTCAGATGATGAGCAGAAAATGACTGAATAGTAAGTTTTCACAACTTACAACTTTAATATGCCAGTTGTCACAAACTACAAACAACCCTGAACTGGTTAAAGACAAAACCACATGTTAGGGTTTGAAACTAGAATATGATGCTTCCATCACAAAATAAAATCACTGAATAGCTATTGTTGCCTGGACTTCAACACAAACTTCCCTGCAACACGCGTTGTGACGGTTCGGTGAGAGGTTGGAGAAGTTAGCAGCGACCGTTAGTCACTCTAAAAAGCAGCAGGACGCACGTTGAATTATTCCACACTTCCAATTTATTAAACTCCGTGTAACGCCAGTTCTCCACAGTACTAAACATTATATTGTCATACATGAGCAAATAATATTAGTTTACCGCTCTGCCCCTCATCGTCACTTGTATACTGTATCCTTTACGTGGAATAATAATTCTACTTTTTGTACAAGTGTACAACAACGGAAAACAAAGGGAGTAGGCGCCCCCTTGTGGTGATACCTACTCATCTCTGGGACCCAACCAATATACAGTAATGACTGTTACATATGCCCCCCTGGTAAACAAAGGCTGTCCTCAGCCGCACACGACTACAGACAGTAGTACAGAAATATAACGAAGCAATACATAGCCGTAAAACTGCAGTTACACATGGGGCAAGGATCATATCACACCTGTATACATATCTGTGGATAACCGTAACACAGTCAGCTTAGGTTCCAAAATACCAACATAAAATCTGTGTGGAACTCTTCTTTGTTTTATAAACACAATCCCCCTGAAAGAACAGTTAAGGAACTAATTTTTCTATGTAACAATGGGTGACAAATTACTGTCATCCCGAATCATCAGAATTTTTTTTTTTTTTTGATTGTTAGGTAACTACAGGAAATTTCAACACAACACATTTAACTGAAATTTACATGCATCCCTTAACCTGAATAAATATAACCTTACACCTTGTTAAGCCTGTCAGTATGGTAGATATTTGTCCATTTATGGTCTGACCAACCAGTCGTTATCCTGGGATGGCGCCGGGCTCTCAGATTGTAACGTCCAGCGCAATCTGAATCTTGGTCAAACTCAGTCTCATCCACATTGGTGTCATCGACCCCATGAGGCGTCTGTGAGTGGTGAATGTCATTCGGCACATCACTTGGAGGGAGGTCAGGGACGGCTTCAGTTAGAGGGGAATCATCCTCAAAGTCATCGTACGTGTGATCTGCCTGTGCAGCCGCACCGGCAGTCTTTTTGGAGCCGGCAGAGTCCCAAGTGTGGAACGGCTGCATGTTCACAACATGGAAAACTCCAGCATCAGCTCCTGTTTCAACATCATTTAGTCTGTAGTTCACATCGCTAAGTTTCTGACTGACACAGAAGGGGCCTTTGAACAGCGGTGCCAGTTTAGCTGTAAAATTAGCCAAAGCATCTGACCTTGGGTGAGACTTCACTCGAACCAGATCACCAATCTCAAAGGCAGAATGGCGGCGTCTCAAGTCGTAGTAGTGTTTCTGTCTTTTGTGGCTGAGATCCAGCGTAGCCCTGGCGTGGTGATGAGCATCCCTGAGGGTGGCTCTAAGAGTCTCTGGATACTGCACGTCTGGGTCATCCAGTCCATCACAGCTTGGTTGAGTGATTAGGTCGAGAGGCGTGTCCAGCTCACGACCATACAACATCATGGATGGGCTAAGACCTGTGCTGTCATGCGGAGCTGTGCGAAGTGCAAAACAGATTTGTGGTAAAAACTTGTCCCATGCGGTGTGTTTGTCACTCACATAGGCGCGGATAGCTGTTTTAAGTGTTTTGTTTACACGCTCTGTTGCATTTGTTTGCGGGTGATAAGCTGTAGTGAGCCTATGTGTTGAGCCTAGAGCTGACACAGTGTGTTCAAACAACTCACTAACAAAGGGAGAACCTCTGTCTGAAATGAGATAGGTGGGGCTACCATGTCTAGCAAATATTTCACTTAAGAACTTGCTAGCTGCAACCTGGGCTGTGGCCTCTCTAACTGCACACACCTCAATCCACTTCGAGAAATAGTCCACAAAGACCAGCAAATAAGCATTCCCTGATTGAGTACGGGGCAAGGGACCCACAAAGTCCACTCCTGTGTATTCCCAGGTTTTTTTGGGCACAATAGGGACCATGAGACCAGCTTGTTTCTGTTGACTTGGTTTTGTGAGTTGGCAGACCGAGCAAGAGGTGACATAACGTTTGACATCACCTGCCATGCCAGGCCAAAAGAACCTGTGTCGTAGTCTCATCCGGGTTTTGGAAACACCAAGATGGCCAGCAGTGGGGTGGTCATGGTAATAGCTCAGCAGGGTTCCACGAAGAGATGCTGGGGCAAAAAGTTTGAGTTCCTTTAATGGGTGCAAACTGCACATAGTCTTTTGGTCCCTGTAATACAGCAAACTGTCATAGACAGTGTATTGTTCTTGGGATTTATTGTCCATCAGAACTGATGAGTCTGATTCGATGTCTCTAAGGAGCTGACCCGTCACAGGGTCGTCCAGTTGTAGCTGCCTCATGTGCGAACGATCCGATAATAACACTGGGGGCAGTGAACGGAGGTCCAAACTGCCTATAACAGCGTGTTCTGGAAGGATATCAATGGGCGTGTCACTTTGGTTTGGCAGGGGATTCCTGGAAAGAGCATCAGGAACTGCATTGTGTTGTCCCGGCTTGTGAACAATTGAAAAGTCAAAGTCTTGTAGTCTCAAAGACCATCTAGCCAGCCGGCCAGAAGGGTTTGGACGGGACATGAGCCACCTAAGGCTGTTGTGGTCTGTGAAAACAGTCACGTGAAGGCCCTCAACATATGGTCTGAAGTGTTCCAGAGCCCAAATGATGGCCAAACATTCTTTTTCAGGGGTTGAGTATGGTTTCTCAGCCTTGTGTAGAGAACGACTTGCATACGACACTACAATGTCTCGGCCCTCTTCATCTTTTTGCATCAAAGCAGCGCCCAATCCTAGGTCACAGGCATCAACATGAACATAGAAGGGTCTAGCAAAGTCTGGAAATCTTAACACGGGGGCTGACGTGATTCGGTCTTTTAAAACATTCATGGCTTGCTGACAGTTGCCATCCCAGTGAAAAACAGTGTCCTTCTGTGTGAGCTTATGGAGTGGGTCAGCATGCCGTGCATAATCTTGGACAAAGCGCCGATAATAGCCAGTGAGTCCAAGGAACTGTCTGACCTGTTTTACTGTAGATGGTGACTGAAAATCAATGACAGCTTTGATTTTATCATGGTCAGGTTTTATGCCTGCAGGTGTGATGCGATAACCCAAAAATGTGAACTCACTCAGACAGAACTGACATTTTTTCAGTTTTAGCGTGAGGCCAGCTGCCTCAAGTCTGTTCAGGACCTCCTCCAAATCTTTTAAGTGCTGCTCGAATGTGGGAGATGTCACCACAATGTCATCTAGGTACACAGCGCATGTTTTGTAGATCAGGCCCGCCAACACAGAGTTCATGAGCCTTTGAAATGTTGCTGGCGCATTGCATAACCCAAACGGCAGCACACGGAACTGGTAGAGGCCACAGTGAGACACAAAAGCTGTTTTTGGTCGGGATTCCTCTGAAACAGCAACTTGCCAATATCCTCGAGCCAAATCCAGGGTTGAGATGTACTTTCCTCTTGCCAGAAAGTCGAGGGATTCATCAATTCGTGGTAATGGATAGGAGTCCTTTTGTGTGACTTGGTTTAAACCTCTATAATCCACGCAGAATCTTGGATCAGAACCAGGTCTATTCACAATCACCACTGGAGCCGCCCATGGACTGGTAGAGGGTTCAATTATGTTGTCCTCCAGCATTTGTTGCACTTGATCCTCAATTAAACGTTTTTTTGTTGGCGATGAGCGATAAGGGGGAAGATTTATGGGCTTGGCGGTTCCGGTATCGATTACATGTTCCGCCCTTGTAGTGTGTCCAAGATGTCCATCAAAGGTGGAGCTGTGGTGGGAAAGAAGATCATACAGATCTGATTTTTGTGTTTCCTCCAGGCTCGCCTCAGCCACTTTTGA
>JBBPBX010107416.1:0-11301 GCA_038048925.1 Garcialebias charrua
AGCTATAACTCGGTCCAAGCCCCAAAAATAAAAAAAAACAATTAACATCACAGGCTTCTTTGAAGGTTAACCATTAGCAGCCTAAGATAAAGAGGGGAGAAACAGTTATGTGAGGTTCAAGGTCCTTTGGAAGCCAGATGTTTACCCATCAGGAGGTTTGTCAGGCAGTTATCTGATGATCTGTCCAGTTTAGTTCTGTTTTAAGCAAAAGGTCTTCACACAAACAAAGTGTAAATTACAAACAAAATCAAAAAAATAACTGTTAATCTGAGATATATGTTTGTTCTTGAGAGGTGGGTATCCTGCTTCATCTCCTCCGTGCATCCAGGCTCCATGTAAGCCCCCGGCCAACAGGCGATACGCACGGGGAATGTAGGGAATGCAGGTACACGAATGCCTCGGTAATTCACGCTGGCTGGCCGGGCCTTTTAACTTTCCCTCAACGTGAAGTTTTTTTCCAAATTGAAAGGGAAACAAATCAGAGCCGGAGCTGTGGAGAAACTAAAAATGTCTTCAATGAGACTTTGTGAGGGTTTGTCCCTTTGGTGTGAAGAAATTGTGGCAACTAAACGAGGAACAAAAACCAAATAAAAGTCCAAACTCACGAGATTTCACATGACATTATTAGTCACACGTCTTAAAAATAGGTTCCCCTTTCGTCCTGGCCGTGACTTCATTGAGTTGAAAGTTCAATTTAAGAAAAGGAACGATGAAAAGTGTAGACATCAGAGGGTGAATAGAGCTGCATGTCAAGTACTAATGGACTGTACATCCTAGGTGGCGTGTTCAGCTGTGGTCAAGTGGATGTTTAAATCAGCTTACAGCAATTCTTCTGAGCACACACCCACCAAAAAAGAGAGAAAAATAAGTGCACAAAGGGCACTGGGGGATGAGGCCCCCTTTCTAAAACAACACTGACTGACAGAGTCTCTTTTGTACTGAAGAGGAAATCACTTCTCCAACATGCAACCTCGGTGCAGCTGCACTGAGCCACATGCAAACCCCTGCTGACACACTCAGCTGCATACACACACGAGCACACGCACGACAAAAAAAGACACTTGCACACAAATGGCAACATGTCATTTAAACGCAATCGGCCCACATTTCTGTGATGTGACCGTGCAACATGAATGAGGGAACAATGAATCTATTTAAATCAATTCTTGAGCCTTAAAGTTGGATACTTCTCAACTTGTTGCAGTGAGAAGTGAAGCTGCATGTACAACAGCTGGCGTAAACACAGGAAACAGATGCAAACAGCTGGCCTGGCTCTGTCTAACCACCACTTGACGGTTTTTATATTTAAAATGCAAAAGAGATTAGATTAAAATGCTGAAAATGTATTTGTTTTTACAGAGACCAGCTCTGCCTTCTGTTCACATATACAAGTGAATTGTGCCGGCTGTTTGTTCCACATCTGTCTAATTAACAACGTATCCTCTGAGAAAATCAGTGATGAAATATAATACCTGCCTATGGTTTTGCCCATGCTTGTGTGTACATAAATAATAAATAAATAATGGTGTGTGTGTTCATTTGTCCATAGCTTTACCAAAATATCTCATGAACAACTGGAGATTTTAACAAAATAACCAGAAAGTAACATTAGAGACACTCCAATTCAAGATGGCTGCCACAGTTCACCAATATTCATTCATTCAACCTTTATTTATACAAGTTAATCCCATTGAGCCACTGGGACTCATTTACAAGAGAGGCCTGATTTTAACAAAGAGTGATGACAACAGTGGACAACAACGACAACAATAGACAATCATAAAGGATGCGTACAAATTGAGAACGAGTGAAGATAAAATGGTAGTTAAAAAATGAATACTGTAAACAATAAAATAACTTTAACTCAGTCAATTTTACAGATGTTAAGCAACATTTGGTGTGGCAGTAGCTGGGAGTCATCTTCTACACATATGCCCCTTTTCCACCGCACTTCAGGACCAGTTCTGGAGGCGTGTCCAGAATCCAAAATCCTGCTAATAAACTTTTAATGAACTTTAGTTCATCATTAAGAGTAAGAGTTCTGCGATGAGAAACTCAAAGCAGTCTGCTCCTCAAATAAATAATGGTTAAATTATTATTTTTATATATGAATGTTTCTGTTCAGTGCCCTGAGACGACTTCTGTTGTGACTTGGCGCTATATAAATAAACTGAATTAAATCTGATGAACCAGATCCTACAAAAACATAATTAAAATTCTACATTTTTCTTCATCATTTGATGTATTTTCACACACAGTGTCTACTTTTATTGTTCAATTTAGATGTGTGGTTTTGTTTCTTGTATACAGATTATATTGTAGCTTTGATTTAAAGTGTAATTCTTGTTTTGCGATTTGTACATGTGTGGGTTAGCATGAATTTGAACTAAAGGCCGTAGCTCTTCTTTAAACATGTTTGAGGCAAATATTCCCGAGAGATCCAATAATTTTGTCTTTTTATGATTTTTCAGCTGAGTTCACTTTAATTAACAGATTATTTAAGAAAGTCAAAGTGAAAACAGGATTTCATGACAAAGCCGGCACCGTTTATTTATTTTTATTCTTCACTGGTAAAAACAAACAAACATATTTTTTACAAATTAAATGTTTTTTTAAAAACTTTTCCACCCTCCGTCCCGGTCCTCCCGCCTGCCGGGGCTTGGAATCCGGCCTTTGTGAGCACACGAGGTCGGGGCCCGAACCCTGGCCACGCGTGCTTCAACAGGTCGGCTGCTCGTATGATCCTCCACGGTGACTCCACTCGCTCTGAATGTTGTCGTCGGTCACCAAACATTTAAAAAAAACGTCTGGACTTCAGAATTAAACACGGTGTTGTCATTATTATTTTAAAATCTTAAAAATACAGTAGATCCAGCCGCTGCTCTGAATTCCGAGTAAATGCACATGGCGGATCGGTGAAAAGTTTCTGAGATCCAGTGACTCCTCCCCCTGACCAATCAGTGACCGACAGTGTTCTGACGTCACGTTCAGGTGCCGACTCAGCTCCAGCGGTCCCACCAGAGAAGCAGGGACAAAAAAAAGTGGGCGAATCAGACTCGAATCAGCTAAAAGGTACTGTGGAAAAGCGCTCAAACCGTAGCGAGCTGAGCAGAGTTGGTTCTGAGTAGGAGTGGTGGAAAAGGGGCACATCTCCAAAACAGCTTTAACTCCATACCGTGTCAGCGTAGGATGATTTTACAATAAACCTCTAACATGAAAGACAGTGCTAGACTTGTAGTTCCAACAGTTCTGATCTTTAACTTGAAACTTTGCTTTTTTACCATCTCTAACCAGGGGATGGTGACCTGATGCCAGAAGCAGCTCTGATAACCTCAGTTTGCCTGCAAGGCTGCTCTGACATTGTGTTAACTGTGCAAGCTCTGCTCCCACAATTCCCCTCACACTGCAAGCTGATTAAAACTTTTAAAACACAACCAATTTAAGTCCCACAGCAAGCGCTTTCTCCTATTAGAAATGTGGTAGTTATATCTGGCACACACAAAAAGCTGCAACCACTGTTTAAAACAAATAAATAAATAAAAAAAGGATTTATGCTTTTTTAACTCATTGCACAGCTTGACTCCATTAGATCCACTTGGGAAGCATTTGGTGAAACTCTTCAGCTTTCCTTAAGACTGCAGCCACATTGAAGCAGTGATGTCAGACAGAGCACTGGAGTCACACTGTCAGCAAGTCTGACACTGTGTGTTGAGTTTTATAGTTTTCTCAACATTTGCAGTCGCTTCAACGTGAGACCCCCTTGTTGAATGATCGAAACATCCAAAGAAAAGTTGCAACATCACAGAACTGCACAAGTAAGTCAGCGTCAGAGTTTAGAGCTTGAGGGGAGTCAGTCAGACAAATCATTTAGCAGGGCTTTGGGCGATCAAGTAGCAAAAAGAGTATGCCGTGCTGCTTCTGTTGCAGCCTGATTAAATAGGTGCTGTTGGTAAAGTCATTAGAACCAGGATCAGTGGGAGGACGCCAGCTCAAAGAGAATTTTCCGTCTTTTGAGTGGCCTCAGTGGAGACCAGCCCACAGGAATCCAGCGGCGGATCGGCGCTCAGCCAGTCGGGCTTTGAAATGCCACTCACTCATCTCACATCATTTTCAGGAGGACTAAATCATATGGAAAGAGTTACTGGCAGGCACACAGAAACAGAGACGGTGGGGGGGAGAGGCCCCCTCACAGTTCACGTGGAATAAAATAAAATACTGTAAAATTAAAATACACTGGAACCCACACACATGAAGACAGAAGTTCATAAATATGTTGCACATCTTCATAAATCTAACAGTAAGGTCAAAGTAGATATTTATCTGAACCTTAAAGCAGCAGTCTGATTGTTTTAAAGGGGGATTCAGTGAAAAGGTTATGAATAATTAATGTCTTCACTCTCAAACTGCAGGTTTACTTGTGGATCCTAAGCTTCTAAAAGTAGCAGTGTTCTGATGTCAGGACCACCTCTGGCGGAACAAATTTCCAGTTTCTGTCAATGAAGCTGGCACTAAGACCAGGATTCTGTTTTTGATCAATCCTATAGTTTTGGTAGGTCTGGGTTTCTTAAGCCTTCCCCGTGTTAGGCTTAGACTGCTGGAGGACAAACTAACTACATCTCCTCACTCTGCTGCTTTTTTACTGTACCGTAATTTCCGCCCTTTAAGTCGCTCCGCCCCATAAGTCGCTTTAGTCCAATATGTACGGAGCCCCCGAGGGGACACGGGGGATTTTTTTTTTCTTTGCGTGCGCACGCAAAAGGTTTGCGTGCGCACGCAATATAGTGTTATCTCACAGATAACAGGACACACCCGTTGACGTTCATGCAGGAGTTTGTGACTTGGCGCTATATAAATAAACTGAATTAAATTGAAATTTGAAATCAGCCTTAAATATAAGGATGTCCAGTGTGTGCTGCAGTGGTAACGTTCAAGCTCCGTGGATTCACCTGTCACTTCCCAGGGACGTAGCCAGAATTTTATGAGGGGCGGTTCGTTTAAAATAAATGTAAACTCTATGAGACAGACACGTCCTGGTAGCTCACTGCGGTAGCTGCACCAAACCTTATCCAGACCTAGTGGGTTCGATTCCCACATGGTATAACTTTATTTTTATTTTTATTTTTTAATTATTTATTCATTCCAGATTAAAAAAACACAAGAAAACTATTTACAAAACAACAAGAAATAAAACAATACATGAAATGAAAGGAAGCAGAAGAAGAAAATAATCTTATTATATCTGATGTAATAATATTATTTTCTTTTTCTGCTTCCTTTCATTTCATATATTGTTTTTTTGTAAATAGTTTTCTTGTGTTTTTTAAATCTGGAATGAATAAATAATCTAAAAAAAATCAAAATAAAGTTATACCATGTGGGAATCGAACCCACTAGGTCTGGATAAGGTTTGGTGCAGCTACCGCAGTGAGCTACCAGGACGTGTCTGTCTCATAGAGTTTACATTTATTTTAAACGAACCGCCCCTCATAAAATTCTGGCTACGTCCCTGGGAAGTGACAGGTGAATCCACGGAGCGTGAACGTGGAATATACAACATAAAATGACTGTTACCACTGCAGCACACACTGGACATCCTTATATTTAAGGCTGATTTCAAATTTCAATTTAATTCAGTTTATTTATATAGCGCCAAGTCACAAACTCCTGCATGAACGTCAACGGGTGTGTGCTGTTATCTGTGAGATAACACTATATTGCGTGCGAACGCAAAACCTTTTGCGTACGCACGCAAAGATTTTTTTTTCCCCATGTCCCCTCGGGGGCTCCGTAAATATGTCCAATAAATTGGAAAAATCCATAAACGTGTTGCACCTCCGTATACGTCGCATCTATTATGCGTCACCGCTGACGCGTATGATGCGCTGCATATGGCGGCCACAAGAGCGCGCACGGAAAGACTTTAACAAGATTAACACGGTACAAACAAATATTTGTTTGCTGAAAATTATAGCAAAGACGTGTCTTAGCTGAACTTTTCCTTAATAAATGCACGTAATTGTCAAATCAGCTGGATTTAAAAAGTAGTTTCGCTACGTGCACGCGCAGCGAGCGGATACGCTTCATTTCCTTAAAATTTATCAAGATAAACACTTAAAAAATATATTTGTTTGTTGACATTATAGCACAAGTGTTTCTGAGCTTAACCTTTCCTTAATAAATTCACGTAATGGTCAAATCAGCTGGATTTAAAAAGTAGTTTCGCTACGTGCACCCGCACGGTTGGGACCGCTGCATTTTCTTTAAAATTTAGCAAGATAAACACTTAAAAATATATTTGTTTGCTGACATTATAGCACAAGTGTTTCTGAGCTTAACCTTTCCTTAATAAATTTACGTAATGGTCAAATCTGCTGGATTTAAATAGTTTCGCTTTGACGTCTTCCAAACGGTCGCGCGCGCTGCAAAAATAAATTATAAATAAATCGAATTTTAGCTCAAACATCTCGTACAGCTAACAGGTTGTAAATATCCATCCAGTGATTACGTTCTGTAAGTTTTATCAAAATCTGTCCGGTGGTTCTTGAGCTATTTTGCTAACAAACACTAGTTCAGACCTACCTCCAGAGTTCAGGAGGCCGGGCTGCGACAGAGTGAGTCCAAGCAGAGGAGGCTTTTTTCGGACACATGAGCTGGGAACGGTCGGTGGACCCTAGCGGCCGAAAGTGGTACTGCTCCATTTTTTCATCAGAATGAATGGAAACGGTCATATCTCAGCCAAAAATTTGTCTAAAAATATGGGGAAAAATCCATGAATATGTCGCTTCGCCGCATAAGTCGCAGGACATGAAAATTAGTTTAAAAAAACTGTGACTTATAGGCCAGAAAATACTCAATGTTTGTCGGTGTAATTATTGTTGCTTTTAACTCAGTTTCTTTTTTTCTCTTCCAGTAAAAACTACATCTGAACCAGTCCGTCTGCGTTTGTCTCATCCCTGGTCTCTAAAACTCCAGCTAGCCAAAGCAAATGATCACCACCAGTCCTGACTGGTTCTGTTGGAGGTTTGTTTCTGGTTAAAAGGAAGTTGTTACTTCCCACAGTCTCCAACATGCCGCTCAACTGAAACATCATAGAAATTAATTGACTGTACATGTACAGTAATTGGAATAGAGGCAGCACAGTGGCGCAGTTGGTAGAGCTGCTGCCTCTCAGCAAGCATGTCCCTGGTTCAATTCCCGGTTCGGAGGCCTTTCTGGGGAGTTTGCGTGTTCTCTCTGTGCATGCGTGGGTTTTCTCCGGGTGCTCCAGTTTCCTCCCACAGACAAAAAACCTGCACGTTAGGCTGACTGGTGAATGAGAGAGTGAATGGTTGTTTGTCTCGTTTGTCTCTATGTGTCCCTGCTGGACTGGAGACTTGTCCAGGGTGTCCCCCGCCTCTCGCACAGTGATGGATGGAGGGAATTGGATTACCATCTGACTCTGAATTATGGTAGATTTGTAATTTGGACTTTTTTTATTTTATTTTATAAATAAAGGGTAAAATATTGTGCCCTGAGATAACTTTTACTTTACTTTTTTATAAAAATTTAACTGAAAAGAAAAACTGTCCCAGCACCTTTTTGCCATTGCAGTCTATTTTGAAAAGATTTTAAAGTAGAAACTACGGTACTAGGTTGTGTGTGTGAGCTCAATTTTCCTGCCAGAATATGTGCCTCCCCCTCCACGCTGGTCCATATGTGACAACGAGGAATGTGAAGAGTCCCGGCTAGCAGCATTAGCAGCGGCACACGTCTCTGCCCCTGAAGCCTTTTGTTTCATTTGAGGGTTTTTCAGCTGCAGAACTTGAGGTGAGTAGTTTGCAATAAGTCCCTCATCTTTAAACAAAACACAAAACAGGAAACAGTCCTTTAAATCTTCCAGCGGGATGATAGATGATGCTTTCTCTACATTTTAAACTGTCCGTGTACCGGTACTGACATTTGTTTATGTTTGTTTATGTTTATTAAATTTGTTCGTTTTTTTACAAAAGAAACAATACAAGGCAATCTCATAATGATAGTGTACAAAATGTAAAAAAATGAAAGGTGGCAGAAAGAAGAATAAATCTTATTATATCTGCCCCTTATCTCCAGCAATCAGATTAAACAACAGTAGTCAAACCATGTAAACAATAATAATCTTCAACCAACTTTTTCCAACAATCAGGTTAAACAATAATATTCTTCAACCAACAGTACAAAATGACTAATTCTTTTTAGTTTTCTAACTAATACTAATACAGTACAAAATGACTAACACTTTCTAATTTTCTAACTAATACAATACACATTACGTTATTTCACATATATTTTTTTAACATATTTGTTTTGATCATTTTTTTAAATGTAAACATTGACTTGGCATTTTTAACTACATTCTCCAAGCCATTCCATAATCTAATTCCCTGAATTGAGGTAGAACGTCCCTTCAAACTGGTTCTGAATTGTGGTTTTACAAACAACTCTGTTCCCTTAAGATTATAACAACTTTGTCTTTTAACAAAGTGCATTTGGATATTTAAAGGTAATGCATTATTTTGAGCTCTATACATAACTGATAAAATATTATAGTCTACCAAATCATGGAACTTCAATAATTTTAGTTGATAAAATAATGTACTTGATGGATGACGGTAATGCTTTCTAGTGATAATTCTTACAGCTCTTTTCTGTAATACAAAAATAGGCTTTGTGATTGTTTTACACGCTTTCCCCCAAACATCAATACAATAGATTAAGTGTGGAACAATGATTGTGTTATACAACAAATACAGAGCTTTATCATTCAATAGGTCTCTGACTTTGTACAGTACTGCTATCGATTTAGCTATTTTTATTCTTACAGAATTTATGTGTTGTTTCCATGTCAGTTTGTCATCAATGATAACACCCAAAAACTTCACCTCATTCACTCTACAAATCTCAACATCCTCAATTTTGAGTGGAACATCGACAGTTTTCTTTCTATTACCGAATATCATGTAATTAGTTTTCTCTAGATTTAATGATAATTTATTTATTTTAAACCAAGTTTGTATCTTGACAAATTCTGTCTTTATCAATTCTAACATTTGTTCTATATCTTCACCTGAACAGAAAAAAGTGGTATCATCTGCGAAAAGTACACATTTAAGGAGTCCTGACACATTTACCAAGTCATTCACATATAAAATAAAAAGCTTTGGTCCAAGTACAGAGCCTTGGGGAACTCCACATGTGATATTACAGAGGTCAGATCTTACATCATTTATTTGTACAAATTGTTTCCTATCTTTTAAGTAGCTAGATACCCACTGTAATGCTGGTCCTCTAATACCATATTTGTTCAGTTTTTCAAGGAGAATGGTGTGATCAATAGTATCGAATGCTTTTTTTAAATCAACAAAAATACTGATACAATATTGTTTTTGATCGACAGCAGTAGTTATTTGTTCCATTAATTCCATGAGAGCCATTGATGTAGAGTTTTTTGATCTAAACCCATACTGACTGTTGCTTAGAATATTTTGTTTATCTATAAATTGGTCTAGTCTGTTTACAAATAGTTTTTCAAGAATTTTTGAAAACTGTGGTAACAAGGATATAGGTCTATAATTGTTGAATACACATTTATCACCATTTTTAAAAAGAGGAACGACCTTAGCTACTTTCATATTATCTGGAAAAATTCCTGTTGAAAATGATAAGTTACATATGTATGTGAACGGCTCAATAACATGGCTCATTATGTCCTTTACAAACATCATATCCATGTCCACCCAGTCTTTCGATCTCTTGTCTGTAAGATGTTTTACTACATTCATTATTTCCTCTTTGTTAGTTCCATTTAGGAAAATACTATTTGCACAACCTGTAATTGAGTGGATCATATTTTTATCTACTTTTGGTATCTTAGCTGCAAGGCTTGATCCAACATTCACGAAATATTGATTAAATCCATTTACAATTTCATTTTCATCATGAACTTCATCGTTGTCTTTTACAAAATATTTTGAAATACCAGTTTTTGCTTTATGATTCTTCAGTACACCATTCATTACTCGCCATGTTGCTTTCATATCACCATTAGTTTTATCTAATAATTTACTATAATATTCTTTCTTATGTTTCCTTATAATCCCTACTAATTTATTTTTATACTTTTTATATTTTTCTTCTGCGCTCTGACTTCGCAATTTCAAGAAACATGAATACAAATAATTCTTTTTTTTACATGCATTTCTTAACCCTTTTGTCATCCATGGTTGATCATTCGTATTTCTCTTTGTGTAATTTGTTTGCACACAATTCTTTTCATACAGGGTTTCCAAGATATTCATAAACTCATCATATGCCCTGTTCGCATCATCAACATACACATCATTCCAGTCTTGTTTATCCAGATCCTCTTTCAATTTTTCCAAAACTTTTTTTGATGTGTTTATGATTTTTTTCTTCGTTGTGACTGCTTTTGTGATATTTTGATCATTTTTAAAGATTGTGAAAACTGGTAAATGATCACTTAAGTCGGTCGTTAAGATACCACCTATCACATCCCCATTTGTTATATTTGTGAAAATATTATCAATTATTGTGGCACTATGAGTTGTAATTCTTGTTGGCTTTGATATCAATGGATACATATTTAAACTGTACATTGAGTTTATAAATGTGCTTATGTTATTTGAATCTGTTTTATTTCCCATATCAATGTTAAAGTCTCCACACAAAAAAATATTTTTATTAAAACTCTTCTCCATTAGTTCCAAGATTTTATCAGTGAATATTTCTATATTTGCTCCTGGTGATCTATATACACAACTTATTATTATGTTTTTATCGTTTTTGTTTATAATTTCTATTGTTATCATTTCCATAATATTATCAACTATTATTGACATTTCATTATTTAATTTACATTTTATTTCATTATTGACAAATAGTGCGACACCACCACCTCTTTTATTATTTCTGTTCATATGATATAATTCATACCCCTCGATGTGAATATTACTAGTGTTATCATCATTAAGCCATGTCTCTGACAACGCTATTATCGTAAAAGTTCTATTTAATTGTTTTAAGTAATCTGTTATTTTGGATATGTTTGCATTTATACTTCTGCTATTAAAGTGAATAATGGAGAGAACTCCATTTGATATATTGATGTCATTAAACTGCTCTTCATTATAATATTCGCTATCATTTATTACAGGAAAAAAATTTGCATCAATCACATTTTCAACATTATATATTTTAGGTTCTGAGTCTTCGTATGTTGTCATGTTCTAATGTATTTGTTCATTTCACCGTATATTTTATCCA
>JBBPBX010107418.1:0-11301 GCA_038048925.1 Garcialebias charrua
ATATATATATATATATATATATATATATATACATATATATATATACATATATATACATATTTACTTACCATTATAAAAAAGACACTCGGACCTATTCAAAGAACTAAAATTAATTAGTCATAACTGTGTGGTGATAAACCAGTAACTAGGGAGCACAAGCCAGTGTATTTCTTGTACTGTTCCCAAGCGGGTAAATGGTGAGGGTTGTGTCAGGAAGGGCATCAGATGTAAAAATAAATTAAAAAAGCCAAAACTGTAATGCAAGTTCATCAAAGTGGAACCATACAGGATCGGTCGAGGCCCTAACAACGACCACCACCGGTGCTGTTGACAAACAGGGTGCTGGTAGAAATTGTGCTACTGTCAGTCGAACACCACGAGGAGGGAAATGTGTCAGGAGACAAAGGGACATTTATATATACAGTATATATATATATATATATATATATATATATATATATATATATATATATATATATATATATATATATATATATATACATATATATATATACATATATATACATATTTACTTACCATTATAAAAAAGACACTCGGACCTATTCAAAGAACTAAAATTAATTAGTCATAACTGTGTGGTGATAAACCAGTAACTAGGGAGCACAAGCCAGTGTATTTCTTGTACTGTTCCCAAGCGGGTAAATGGTGAGGGTTGTGTCAGGAAGGGCATCAGATGTAAAAATAAATTAAAAAAGCCAAAACTGTAATGCAAGTTCATCAAAGTGGAACCATACAGGATCGGTCGAGGCCCTAACAACGACCACCACCGGTGCTGTTGACAAACAGGGTGCTGGTAGAAATTGTGCTACTGTCAGTCGAACACCACGAGGAGGGAAATGTGTCAGGAGACAAAGGGACATTTATATATACAGTATATATATATATATATATATATATATATATATATATATATATATATACATACAGGTAGTCCCCGACTTACGAACGAGTTCCGTACCTACGGGCCGTTCGTAAGTCGAAAATGACGTAAGTCGGATCACATACAAAAATATACATTTTTTTTAATAAATAAATAGATGTACAGTACTGTACAGTTACCAAGCACTTAGCCTATCCTAACACAATTTTTAAAGATGAAGGAGTGAGTTGAATTTTCCCCCTTTCACATAAAGGGAGATAGCTCCCTTTATGTGAATGGAGCCTGCTAGGGAGGAGGGAGACAATTCAGCTCACTCCTTAACTGTCTTAGGATAGGCTAAGTGCTTGGTAACTGTACAGTACTGTACATTTATTTATTTATTATTTAAAAAAACAATAATTTTAAAGTCCGAAACGTCGTAAGTCGGGGGCGTCGTAAGTCGAGGACTACCTGTGTATACAGTATATATAACTACCACTTGTACTACTATTCCTACTTCACAGTTTTTCACTTATTGCGGGGCTTCGGGCTACGGATCCCCCTCGATAAACGAGGGACTACTGTAAAGATAATTTTAGGCATTTTAATTGTTGCCTGTTGCTGCCCCTTATTTTGTTGACAGTTGTATTGATGAATTAAACCAGCAAAAGTCCTGCAGGATGGTGTGTTGAATTGTTGGTCTGTAAGCACCCAGAACACTACTGAATGGTCCTTCAATGAAACACTGAAGCACGCTGATCTTCTCAGCCTTTCACCCCCTTTATGTGGGACAAGCTTGAAGAGTCATGGCACACAGTCACCTTCCCCCCAACAGGTTTTGACAGAAGCTTTTTGCTCCAATTGAATTTTCTGCTGTTTTTGTTGACTTCACTGCATCCTGACTGCCAGTCTGCAGCTCACTGTCTGTATCACAGGAAAATGTGCTCAGTCCCACAAGGTTTGGCTTTGTTAAAATAAAATGTATGGTTACAAATGGCCATTTTAAAATAAAATTAGGTGATCAGCACCATTTTTGACTTGGTGTAGCAGCTATATTCAATGCTGTATATAACAGTACTTATATGGATGTAAACCAAAAGGATTATTTTAGCTAATGATGGGATGAATATTACAGACATTGGTTCTCAGACAGTCATAATTTTGATCATATCTAGTATATGCGCTTGATGCATCTGTCTGTATGGCTTTAACGTGGTTAAAAAAACATACCTGTGCACATCATTTTGCATTGCCCTAGCTGATGCAATCTCGAGTTACCCCCCTCTTCACAATGATATATATTTATGTTTTCTGCTTTAAGTGTGTGCGCCTGTGCTGATGTACATACAATACGCGTGAGCCTTAAAGCAGCCTTCAGTTTGAGGATGCCTGCAGGCAGCTTGCTGAAGCTTCTGTGTTCTGGCAGATGCAGACAAGAATGAGTGTCTGTGAGCTTTTGGCAACCTCCGCCATAAGCTCCATCTTTGACTGTGCCTCCTTTCTCTCCATGTGCACCTTTCGTTGCTGCTTTTCCTCCCATGCTGCCATGAGCAAGAACATGGCTCATTGGGGATTTAACCTGAATGTTCTTCACCTGTGGCAAATGCACTCAGTGACATGTTGTATGCGTGCTTTCTATTCTCTCAGCAATATTCAACAAAAATTGATAATTAAGATGATTGTGCAATAGGAGGATATAGTGGGATGAGGTATATATGAGATCAGTACAACTTAGTTTTGATAATTGTCCCTTTGTGATTCCCGCTCAGGTCCTACAGGCCACACTGAGGTGGTGAGAGTGGTCTTTTCTCCTGAGGACATCGGCCTTGAGGAGCTGCTCAAACATTTTTGGGAGAACCACGATCCTACACAAGGTAGTAGCGCACTTCTACACAAGCCACAGTCATCTTTAAATTAGACCCATCCCAAAGGGCCAAAAAGTGTATTAGAGCAGAATGATGATGCCCAAGCATGTGCCTGTGCCTGTTGTGGTTGGGGGGAAGGTCTCATGGGTGGAAGTCAATGCCAGACAGCGTTACGGTAATGTGTCTGAGATCCAGCCATCCATGGAGGTGTGCACCAGTGTGGCGCACATTCAAGCTGCAATTGTGGTAAAAGAATGGCTGTTTCATGGCATGCAACATAAACCAGGCTTCTCCCCTTGATGCAGTGATGGTAGTAAAATATATATTTTCTTGTTCAAATGACGCTTAAGTATTTTGAACATTTTGCATCACATGAAAAAAGTGAGCTTTCAAAAAATTTGGTTGCAACAGTATAATGTTTGACCTAATAAATGTACACGTCTTGCTTGTGATGCACGTTCCTGCGCCGTTCTGTAAAGCACGTCACAAATTTGCCTCCTACTCGACGTACATCCACAGAGCATCGACGAGAACCTTCCCGTAAAAATAAATCACCTCTCCATCTCTTCAAGTCCGCTGCGCTCTTTGTTTTCTGCGTTCACTGGAGGAGGTGATGTAAGAACATTAATGCATCAGGAGGACACATGGGCGGTGTGTGTGCGCGCATGTACGTGTGGGTCGGCAAGACCGGACAAAGTGGTACTCTGCTCACTCACTGAATAAAGGGAAGGGCGTGACAATTTGGGAAGAGATCGATCAAAGATTCATAGGGTCGACCTTGAGTCATAAAAGAGTCATAGAAAACCCATTGACGCTCGCCATAACTGTCCTGTCAGGGATTTTTTACTGTATCTGTCGAATACAGTGCGATTTACCATAATAATCAGCCATGTTTTACCATCACTACTCATCTAAATGTGTACATGAGCTGACCAACTTAAAGATTTATTTTAAAAAATCAGGAGAAAAAGTAATAACTAAGGACGTTTTTGTCTCCTTTTCTAGTAGCCAAAGGCAGAGACGCGTCTTACTCCGAGCAAAGTCGCAGTTCGAGTGGAGCCGACACGCCACAGGGTAGAGGCAGTGAGGCCAAAACAACAGTCACACATTTCTCCGGATGTTTCATCTTATTTTTTATTAATAGCATGCGGCTTGATGTCTACGCATTCTGCCTTATCTATTTATTTACTTTGATCATAGTTAAACCAGTTTTTTTAATCACTGCTAACTTTTTCCTCATTGAAGTGATGCGTTCCGTGCGTGACTTAAATGTGAATGTGTGCCGTTCCTCTCAGAATCGGGGTTCACGTGTAGCAGAAACTCTTCTGATTTGACAAATGTAGCATGGAGCGGTGGAAAGCGGCCCGCTGGCTGTGCCTTCATGCATGCTTAAGCTCCAATTTATTCTGTCCACCTTAGAGCCGGGCTTAAAAGAGAATGGAGAAATGAAGGAAGTTTGCACTTTCTGCTTTGACCTGTGCAGATTCACCAGAGATGGTGTACGGAGATGAGCCCGGGAACATTATGAATTCTGTCTTTTCCTGACTTGTATCAACACTCAGCCCAGGTTTATTTAATACTCAGTGTTGGGCATGTGTGTGGAACTGTACACAGTATTCAGTTGGATGCAATGCCTCCTTGTGATGAGTGTGTGTGTGTGTGTGCATCTATAGAGGTGCATGCATATATACGTGTGGGAGTGCGTGTATGTATTTTGATATCTTTGCCTCACTGCTTTGCCTTAGTTCAAAAGGGTTTAGTCCCGACAACGTGATGTCGGGCTGCGTCAGCTCAGCCAATCCCGGCCTGGATAGCAACATTAAGAGCCAATCAGAAACTCTCAGCAGCCTTTGCTGTGTGCCCTCTTTCCATATTCAGCAACGCTAGTCTCAATCCGCTGGCTTCCCTGGGATGTTGCATAACCCCCTCAACCCCCATTCAATACGCTCCCATACAATAAGTTTCTTATGTCTGTGATTTGACAAGCTCCCAGCAGCAAACCTGCACATGAGTGCATGTTCAAGCACTGTCAACAAAATGACACGTGCATGTCACAGGGTCACAGCAGTTCTGCTACGTCATGAATAGGAACATTCAAAATATTCACAGTTGAAACTCAAGCAGATATTGCTGAATTTTAACACATTGTTTATTGCTCTATCATGTGCAAGTATGCAAAATACTTTGTGCATACTAATAGCTTTACGTATATACTGTATCTAGGAACTGACATAATGATCACTGCATGTACGTGATGTATACAGTTGAAGACAGAATTTTGCATCCACTCATCATAAACTTGTTGCAATAATTTGAGACGTTTGCTTTCATATTGTACTTTTCATTTTCTAGAGGGGAATGATGATGCATCTATAATTTTTTTCAAACAAGAATTGATTGGACAAGTTTATTTATGAGAAGTCCATAGTACATTCAGACTTAGAATCATACATACATTATACGTACATTTAGTGCAGCTCAGAACACCACATACAGAACACCATGGACTTTGTGGATAAGGTGATGGATGTCATCATGGAGACTGATGAAACAATGGTCTCTTTTGATGTCACATCACTCTTTACGTGCATTCCTGTTGATGAAGCAGTAGAGGTGGTCTGTTTAAGGTTAAAATCAGACACCACTCTGAGCAGCAGGACCACACTTTCCACAGAACAACTGTGTCAACTCTTGAAACTGTGCTTGCAGTCAACCTACTTCACGTATGGGGAGCAATATTATAGGCAGAAACATGGGTTTGCTATGCGGTCTCCAGTTTCTCCTATTGTT
The DNA here is from genome assembly GCA_038048925.1 of Garcialebias charrua. Classification (NCBI taxonomy): domain Eukaryota; kingdom Metazoa; phylum Chordata; class Actinopteri; order Cyprinodontiformes; family Rivulidae; genus Garcialebias; species Garcialebias charrua. The sequence goes on from JBBPBX010107418.1 coordinate 5,536, forward strand.
GCCAACCTATACATGGAGGAGGTAGAAAAGAAACATGGGTTTGCTATGCGGTCTCCAGTTTCTCCTATTGTTGCCAACCTGTACATGGAGGAGGTAGAAAAGAGAGCATTGACATCCTTTTCAGGGAGACCACCAAGTCATTGGTTCAGGTATGTTGACGACACCTGGGTTAAAATTAAATCTCAGGAAGTCCAACATTTCACTGATCACATCAACTCTGTGGATAAATATATCAAGTTCACACGAGAAGATGTAAAAAATGGCAGGTTGGCTTTCTTGGACTGTGAGGTCTCAGTTTCTGATAGAGGAAATTTGCAAACTGAGGTGTACCGCAAACCCACACACACAGACCAGTATTTACAGTTTGACTCCCATCACCCTCTGGAGCACAAGTTAGGAGTCATCAGGACTCTGTACCACAGAGCAGACAGCGTCCCCACTAACTCAGGAGCCAGACAGAAGGAGAAATCACACACAAAACAGGCTCTAGAGAAATGTGGATATCCTAACTGGGCCTTCCTGAAAGCAGAGAAGAAACCCAAACAGGACTCCAGCCAACCATCAGGTGAAAAGAAGGAACCCAGACCCAGACCAGTGGTCATTCCGTATGTTGCGGGAGTTTCAGAGACATTGAGACGTTTATTTTCTAAACACAACGTCCCAGTGGCTTTTAAACCCCAAAATACATTACGGCAAAGACTGGTTCATCCCAAAGATCCAGTCCCCCGGCACAAACAGAGTAATATTGTGTATGCTGTTCAGTGTCAGGAGGGCTGTGATCAGTCTTATATCGGGGAAACTAAACAGCCACTGGCCAAAAGGATGGCCCAGCACAGAAGATCAACATCATCAGGTCAGGACTCTGCGGTCTACACTCATCTCCAGGCCAGCGGTCACTCTTTCAGGGATGAAGATGTTCACATCCTTGATAGAGAGGAACGATGGTTTGAGAGAGGAGTAAAGGAGGCCATCTTTGTGAAAAGAAACTGTCCATCATTAAATAGAGGTGGAGGCCTCCGGGTTCAACTGTCCCCCACTAAAGCTGTTATTGCTAGTATCACTCAGCAGACCCGGCTGCAGAAACAATTCAATGGGGGAGCATTCTATTTTTTCAAGGGGGCATCTTTTTTTCAACATTTTATTTGCTTCAAGTTGAACAGCGGCTCTGTGACCACTCCTGGAACTCGACCATTCCTTTGTTAGGTCTAATGCTCCTTTTTTCAGGCAGACAACTTTTACTCAAATGTGTTTACTGCAGTTAAAATGACACATTGGTTTTACTTTGTGTTAAATAAAAACTTTCAAAGGTATATTCATTCCTTATTATTCTTATTTTGCTTAATGACATTTAACTCTGCATGTCATCCCTGAAATTCTGACACACAGAATCACAAGTCCAAGTGTGAACTGTGTCACAGAGTAAACACAATAAAAACATGTATTATCTGCAGTATTGTTCATTAAAATGGCTCAACACTATTAATGTATTACAGAACATATACATACAGTAGGCACATTTGATATTGTAGGCCATTGCACTAGTTAATACTTTCAGCAAGTGATTTTACTTTAATACTTTAAGTATTTTTAAAAGCAAGTACTTATTTACTTTTACTTAAGTAAAAACATTAATATGGTACTTCTACTTTTACTAGAGTACATTTTGTCTGTTTATTTGTACTTTTACTTAAGTACAGTCAGTGTTAGAGTACTTTCTCCACCACTACACACCACAATTATGCAAGATTAATGTTATGCAGACAGTATATCAAATAAACAAAATACTGTACATTTATTATCTGCACAGCCATAAGTTTATATTGGACTACTCATGTCACAGAAAGCACAGTGGTTCTTACCTTTAGAAGTTCTTTCTGGTCTTTTTATTTGCAACGCTTCCAAGCTAATGTTGCAGCTCAAAATCTTCCTAATCATTTCTAGCTTTTAAAAGAAAAGTCAGTTGACTTCAGTGCTTACGTTTTCCAACTGAAATGGATGGTGCCGCTTCCTGTCTGCTCTCATTTATTCCACTGTGTCATACGTTGTCCTCATGTTTTGTTGGAAAAAAAGTTAGAACATCATGATACACGGACAATAGTGAGCGTGTGTTTTTGTTTGAAACAACTAGTTTGCACCCGCCCCCCTCGAACTGTAATTGGCTAGAATGTCGCCTCGGCTTCATTGATTGGTTGAATTGTATGACGGACAAACAAAGATAGGAAAAATAGAAAGATGTTCACTCGGAGATTAAAAACAAACAAACAAAAAACTTCCCTTCGTCCAGTCTGTCAGGGGGGGCAGAGCTGACTCTGCGGGGGGGCAATGCACCTCAATGCCCGCCCATGCAGCCGGGCCTGTCACTCAGCCCTCTGTGAATAGCAAACAACCATCAGGGTGCTAACGATCCATCGTTAGGCTGATGGTCCTCCTTGATCATGTGAGCAGCTGGTTTCGGCTGTCATCAGCCAACTGGTTGATCCACTGTGAGAGGGTGCTATTTATAAGACCGAGCTGAATCAGTGTTGCCAGGTGTACGATAATTATCGTATTTGCACGATAATTTTGCCCTCTGTACGATGTACGATCAATAATCCCGAAAAAGGCCAAAAATACGATAATTTGACCATTCTGTGAACGTGTAGTTGTGATCGGTGTCCATCAGCCCGTCGCAACTGTCTGTCTGAGTTTTTTTGTGAACCCTGAAGGCATCTTGAAATTCCAGCCAATCGTGCTTTTCTAAATGCGACATAAGAGTGACGTATATGCAGAACAACGACCATGATTGGCTGAATAGTCCGCTGCGCCCGCCCCATGAATTAGAAAAAGCAGAGCCGTGTACTTGGAGCCGTGTGACACCAGTCGGAAGAAGTGATGAAAATGAGAGAACATTTATATAAAGTTGAACGTTAAATGATAATAAAAAAATATATTAAGAAAATATGACAGGAAAACTGGGACATTACTGATATAGGAAGACATTTACACAACATTCATAAAAAGGTAAGATATACAGTACAATTGAAAGCAGGAAGAAACAGGAACTTACTCACATTAGAACAGGACACACGGGCCTTAATTTATTCATTCAACCTTTATTTAATAAATCTCTTGAAATAATTGGAAAACATGCAACAGGACTTTTTTGTGACATGTGCACCAGCAATTTCCCTGAAACGGTTCAACATGTCTTTATGGAATGTCCAGGGTATGAAACAAGAAGAAAGCATTTCCAAAAAGAAATAAATAAAATGGATATTAAATTTACAATTAGGGATGTTTTTAGTAATCAGTAAAGTTTAAGATCAAGTTATTATTTCCTTAAAAATACAAACTTAATAGACAGAATTTAGTTGAGTTATTAAATTAATTTTACAGAATTCGTAAAAAAATAAATAAAATTAAATCTCCTGTCCACACTTCAGCTCGGTGGTGGTTAACCGCCATGAAACAAAACAAGAGGAGGGGCTCATTAGTTGCCACCAGACATTAATATGTATTATTGTCTCTGGTTCCCACCAGTACTGACGCCACAAAGCTGTGAGTGCCTGTTAGACGCTATTCAACAACAGAGTGACTATAGAGCATACTTGTTATTTTGTTTATGACGGGTGTACGATAATTTCCCTCAAAATACGATAATTTTAGGGCTCTAGTACGATAATCCTACATTTCTCACCTGGCAACACTGAGCTGAATACAGCACCTCAGACTGAGGAAGTCTTTCGGACGAAAGACGAAACGTTTCTACAAATTTTTCTTGTAATTAACATGATTGACTGCTACTGGTAGTTTCTTATTGAAAACATAAAAAGGATTTATTTGACAGCACTTATTGGATAGACCAAAACTCAGAACAATGGGGAAGTTAACTTAAAAAGAGAGAGGGGGGGTGGGGGAATAATTTGAAATAGTAAAAAAAAACAGAATAGCAGATTTGCACAAATTGGGAAAGTCTTTTAAAGCATTTATTTAAAAGAATTACACCTTCTAAGATCAACTTTTCAAATACCTTCTACTCAAAGTCTGAAAGTGAACTGTCACGCTTGGATGAAAATAAATTGGTTAGTATGTTTAGGAACCACCAAGCCTCAAGCCTACCATGGACTGGAAACAGAAAAGTGTCACTCTCCAAAGCAAAGCCGGTTTTACATCACCATGGACTGAGGCAGTACCAACCAAGGAGTCCCCTTCTCTAAAAGCTGCACCTTCAAGCTTTGAAAGGTCAAATACCTTCTGCGGAAGGTTTTAAGTTCAAACAAGACAAAGATTGCGCTATTTGACTGAAGAAGCCTGTTTGGAGGAGTCAAGTTATTGCTTTTAAACCTGTGAACACTACAAATGGTTAGTCATGGTGGTGTTAGCATGATGTAATGGTGCATTGTGGAGTGGTGGCGCAGTGGTTAGAGACAGTGGGCTTGTGACCGGAAGATCGCCGGGTCAAGCCCCGATACCGACAACATCAAAATATTTGGGTGGAAAAGGTGAAACACCCACACCTGCCTCCACCCTCACTCGCCCCATTCTGGGCCCCTGAGCAAGGCCCTTAACCCCCACCATCTGCTCCCTGAACAGGTCTCTCTTGAAAATGAGTTCTCGTGGCTCAATGGGACTACCTGTATAAATGAAGGGTAAATGAAATTGTGCAACCTAAATAACAATAAGGTACGCGGTCTGATTCACATTTCAGCTTCACCTCAATTTATCACTTTCAGTAGTACTCAATGTGGGTCCTTCAGGGACTTTGAGATTTTTATTAATGAAAAGTGCATTATAAATGGAATTCATTATTATTATTATTATTTACTATCCTGCATGCTTTAGATGTTTACCTGCTCTTCAGCAGGTCTTCATGCTCTGCAGAAGCCTGTTAATCTCTCGTTCATTCACATAAAGGTCATCAGAGACTCTACTTCCTCAGACGGCTGAGACGAGCTGGTCTGAGCAGCCCAGTTCTCACCTCCTTCTACAGGTGTGCAGTGGAGAGTGTCCTGTGCTCCAGCATCAACGTGTGGCATGGAGGCTGCACAGTTGAAGAGAGGAAAGCTCTGCAGAGAGTGGTGAAGGCTGCACAGAAGTCTGTTGGAGTCAGTCTCCCCACAATCACAGACATTTATACCTCCAGATGCAGGAAAAGAGCCACCTGCATCATGAAAGACCTCACTCATCCAGCACACTCACTCTTTGCCCCACTCCCCTCAGGACGGAGGTTGAGGAGCATCAAGTGTAGAACCACTAGACTGAGGAACAGCTTCTACCCTGAGGCTGTTAGACTCATGAATAAATAAAAATAAAATAAAAAATAAACACTGCAAAATATCACATCATACTGATGCTGATCTGTTTTCTTGTTGCTGTATTCATCTGTGTTCATCTGTGTTCATCTGTGTTCATCTGTGACCATCTGCTCATACAGACTCATGTTCGTGCTGCTGTTTATTCCCACTACAGGGAACCCTCGAGTTACGTCAGGGATCCGGACCTACGGGTGTGACTTAGGTCGATTCTGTCGTATCTCGCGGACCAAAAACACCTGCCTGTCGTAGGTCCGCATTTCTGACGTAGGTCGAGGCTATACCGTTGACGGAGCGCCGCACACACATTTAACGGCATGAGAATGAACAAGCGGACATCCTGTGCCATAAACATGCACAGAACTTTATTTACAAACACTTAGATAACACATTATACCACACATTCATCCATAAACACACAAAACCAGTACAGCATGTACTGTACTGTACTGTACTGTAGGTAAAGTACTGTACA
>JBBPBX010107419.1:0-11300 GCA_038048925.1 Garcialebias charrua
TCATGTCAATCAAGTGTAATGGTGTTAATTTAGTTGATTTATTTTAAATAAATGATAGTGTCTAAGTGAAATCATGTCAATCAAGTGTAATGGTGTTAATTTAGTTGATTTATTTTAAATAAATGATAGTGTCTCTTTGACATATCAAACTAAGTTAACGTCTTTGTCACTTAATGGCTCTGTTTATTTATCCATCATAAAGACCACAGAAATATTGGGTAAACTGAAAAAGAACAGAATCCGTGAACATTTACTATTCAATCTGAATAAGTAAATTAATTAAGATAAAGAGGTCAGTATTAATATTGACCTCCTCATTAATTCTTACAATAGTGACAATATTCATAAATATTCACTCAATAAAGCCCAAAAGCCAATTTGTACACTGCGTCTAGTCAAACTTAAATGACATAACATCCTGGGATTAATTAACATTCATGAAGTAGTGGAGAATCAGGCAAGTAATGCTTTTAATAATACTGGCTTGCATCACTGGACAAAGCACCTCAGAGGTGATTGGACAATACAATGCATCAATACTTCACACACAGTCAATTTATTTGTACAGCACATTTAAAACAGGAACTGTTACCGAAGTGCTTAACAAACAAACAAGAAAAGAATGTATTTTGCACTATCATGCTGAAACACATGGACACACAGGTTCTTTGTCACCACTGTAAGGGCACGTTCGACATGGTTTGATATTCATTCAACCATTATTTCTACAGGTTAATCCCATTGAGACTCGAGGACTCATTTACAAGAGAGACCTGATTTTAACAAAGAATGATGACAACAGTGACAACAATAGACAATCATAAAGGACGTGTACAAATTTATTTATTTTTTACAAATGATAATAAAATGGTGATTAAAAGCTATTAAAAGGAAAAGTAGTGAAAAAACAGGTAGATTATAAGGCAATGTAGAAAACTAAAAACAGGAACATGTCTGCATAGGTATTTGCAGGAACTTATCAGATGTTTGAAGTCACTTAGAGAGGTCAAGACATAGAGGGACAGACAGACTCACTCAGTGCTAACCTGTCAGTCAGTAAACAGTGTGTCCGTGTGCAACGTTGGTGTGTTGGGATCTGTAAGATCTAGTGACCAAGAAAGGTTTGAAGCTCTCTCATTACAACAAAACACAAAGGAGACTGTGCTGTTCCAGGTACAGCAACAGAATACAGGTTAACAGCGATGAGATTGCAGTCACTTGTGTTTCTCCTGCATGCTTAGAAAACATGAATGTGGTGGAGCTTTGTTCAGATATAATTTTCAAACTTTACTTTTTCCATATCTGTCTGAATCAGTGACCGCCTGAGAAAAAGAGATAGGTGCAGTACCCCAACAGCTCCTATGGGTGTCCCTCTTTTTCTTCAGAAGTTATTGTCATGCTTCTGAAGTATTTCCCAGTGAATTCATGTGTTTGTTTTGGACATTGAATGCACCTGTGCAGCAAAAAAAAAAAAAAAAAAAGAACAAATTACTTTATGGGGGTACAATTAAATGCAAAACAAGCTAAAACAAAATGAAAATTGTAGACAAATTGAAGACAATGAACGTCGAAGTGATTAGATATAAACAGTTGTCACATAAGCACGTGGCAGGAAATACTAGAAGAAATGTACTAATTTCCATGTGCCATGCCACATATTAATATTAATGAGGTGAAAGCCTTCGTTAACTTCTAATTTCCTACCTCAGTCTAACAAGATCTAAAGTTTTTGTTATTGTAGAATTGCTTTCAAATTTTCAACATTTAGAAATAAGATAAAACTGTGTGAAAATAACTTTGTATATTACTACATACAAAATATTTAGTGGGCAGCACAGAGCTGGAGTAGGTAGAGCTGCTGCCTCTCAGTGAGCAGGTCCCTGGTTCAAATCCTGGTCCGGGGGCCTTTCTGGGTGGAGTTTGCATGTTCTCTCCGTGCTGCGTGATTTTGCTCTGGGTACTCCAGTTTCCTCCCACAGACCAAAAACATGCATGTTAGGCTGATAGTGACTCTGAATTGTCTCTAGGTGAGAGAGTGAGAGGGTGATAGAGAGAGAGCGAGAGCAAGAGAAAGAGAGAGAGAGAGAGAGAGAGAGAGAGAGAGAGAGAGAGAGAGAGAGAGAGAGAGAGAGAGAGAGAGATAAGCCGTGTTTCCATCAAGGTTTCTAGCTGCGCAATTTGAAATAGCGCAGCAGAAAAGCTTAATGGAAACGGCAAATTGCGAGGTTACTTCCTGAATTACGCTAAAAAGTTTTTACGCTCGCTTGAGGTGGTTTTTGGGATTTGAGATGCGCTAAACGACAAATGGAAACACATTTTCCGACTCATTTCTGACGTAGCGAAAATTCACGTCACGTGACGTTCAGCTGTTTCCGCTCCGGACAACATGTAACATCGCTAAAACTAGTTGGCATGACAGAATAAATACAACTCGCCCGATAGCAACACGTACCTGAAATATTCTCTCCATTTTGACGAGATGTGTGGCCGGGTTCTGTTTTCAACCGCTACTTCCTGTTTACTGTAGACATGCGCAGTGCTGACGTCTGACGTAATGACGCTGTGCGCGGCTTGGTAGAAGCGCTTCAAGCCAGCAGATGGAAACACTTCTGATCTGCATTAATTTGTATTTACATATTTGCGAGGTAGCTCAAAATACGAAATGAAAATGGATGGAAACACAGCTTATGTGTCCCTGTGATGGACTGGAGACCCGTCCAGGGTGTCCCCCACCTCTCACACAAGACATGGGCACCAGTGACCCCCTTGACCTGAGAAGGAAGAAATGGGTAAAGATGATGGATGGATGGATGGATGGAAAATATTTAGTAGCTTCTAAAATGTATAGACTGATCTAATTCATTTAGCATGTGTCAACATAACATGAATCAAATCATTGGTCTGCACAGGCATGCTCTGAGTGATAAACAATTGTATGTATGTGTAGCAGGATGACCTGCGGTCTTTGAAAGCACCACACATTTAGAGATGTGATTGGTGGGTCTGGGGCTACTTCCGGTATAAAAAGGGGGTAGTCCTCATTAGTAGACACGTCATCCGCGCTAGCGTTGCGCCAGCGTTGAGGTGCAGGGTCGCGATGATCAACTGTTCTCGCGACATGGACGAGTTTCCTGTTTCCCTCTGCTTTTGAGGTGGAACACAGTGAGTACTGAAGTGCCAGTTTTTCTGTTTCTTACAAATTCAGATTTTAATTCATATTTATGTTTGGTAGCTGCTGCTGTTTGTCCTTTGGCGACCGTCCTGTTCCCTGTTTGTTCGTGGCCGTGTGACTGTGCTGTGGTCCGGATTGATTGTCCCGACTGGTTCTGCTCCCCTTCCGGGTCGTCCCTTGCCTGCCTGCTGGTCCTGGGACTGTTTGGGGCCCGCTGTCTGGACGGCGTGGCGTGGGTCACGTCACGCGTCCTGCGGGCCGAGCTGAAGCCGACTGATGCCAGCTCAACCATTCACACAGGTCAGGTGTCGGTTGGAGTGGCGTCTCCAGGTGCAGCGGATTACACCAGGGTGGACTCTGGAACTACTGAGAGGGACTGTGTGTGGGGTTTTTCCCTTTTAACATATTTTGTATTGTACTGTATTTCTGAATTGCACTTTTATTCTGAACTGAACTTTTAACTGCCTTTTTTAAACTGTAAATATTTTAAATAGGATTTTAATTAATTAAACTACTGTGCAATTTAAGGTGTGTGTGCGTGAAATTGTCTCAAGCCTCATCTGCAACAGGTCTACGTGCCTGAAGGGTAATTTTTAGTAAAGTTTTTAACCAAAATCACTTTCTTTTATTAAAGATTATTTTTTAAACTAAATTATTTATTTTTTTAAACTAAAGTTCCCAATTTTAATCATACCCGTCCGGCTACATTTGGCGTTGTTTGGTAGTTTTTGCAGTTTTGAGGCTGGGACATTTTTACTATTTTGTATTGTGACAAGCAGTGAGATGTTTTGTGTGTGCAGTGTGATAAGGACAAACAGCAGCAGTGCACCTGTTAACTCGTATTTTTTTTTTTAAAGAGATCAGCAGGCCTCTACTGTGGCGCTGGTTATGTAGTGGCTCTCTGGGTTTGGAGAGCCATGTTCGTTGTGTTCGACCCTGATGGCAAGCTGGATCGACGGGACGTCGATTCAGTTTTCGGGGGTGAATGTAGCAGGATGACCTGCGGTCTTTGAAAGCACCACACATTTAGAGATGTGATTGGTGGGTCTGGGGCTACTTCCGGTATAAAAAGGGGGTAGTCCTCATTAGTAGACACGTCATCCGCGCTAGCGTTGCGCCAGCGTTGAGGTGCAGGGTCGCGATGATCAACTGTTCTCGCGACATGGACGAGTTTCCTGTTTCCCTCTGCTTTTGAGGTGGAACACAGTGAGTACTGAAGCGCCAGTTTTTCTGTTTCTTACAAATTCAGATTTTAATTCATATTTATGTTTGGTAGCTGCTGCTGTTTGTCCTTTGGCGACCGTCCTGTTCCCTGTTTGTTCGTGGCCGTGTGACTGTGCTGTGGTCCGGATTGATTGTCCCGACTGGTTCTGCTCCCCTTCCGGGTCGTCCCTTGCCTGCCTGCTGGTCCTGGGACTGTTTGGGGCCCGCTGTCTGGACGGCGTGGCGTGGGTCACGTCACGCGTCCTGCGGGCCGAGCTGAAGCCGACTGATGCCAGCTCAACCATTCACACAGGTCAGGTGTCGGTTGGAGTGGCGTCTCCAGGTGCAGCGGATTACACCAGGGTGGACTCTGGAACTACTGAGAGGGACTGTGTGTGGGGTTTTTCCCTTTTAACATATTTTGTATTGTATTGTATTTCTGAATTGCACTTTTATTCTGAACTGAACTTTAACTGCCTTTTTTAAACTGTAAATATTTTAAATTTAGGATTTTAGCCTTTTTAAACTGTAAATATTTTAAATAGGATTTTAATTAATTAAACTACTGTGCAATTTAAGGTGTGTGTGCGTGAAATTGTCTCAAGCCTCATCTGCAACAGGTCTACGTGCCTGAAGGGTAATTTTTAGTAAAGTTTTTAACCAAAATCACTTTCTTTTATTAAAGATTATTTTTTAAACTAGATTATTTATTTTTTTAAACTAAAGTTCCTATTTTTAATCATTACCCGTCCGGCTACACTACAATGCCTTGCATTGACCAAGGTGCTTAACAGGATAAAAAGATGAATAAACTGGAACAATAAATCAATGAAGATAGAATAAGAAACAACAGCAATAAAAGAAGGCAATGGAAATAAAAAATGCTACATACTAAGGGCCAGTTTACACGGCGCGTATTTTGAGTGTAACCGCTACTTTCTCTTTGCGACTTTGCTTATCGCCTACACGACGCTGCTGGCCCCCCTCGATGACTCCGATGGTTTTTGAACCCAGCTCTCAAGGTGGAAGTTTTTCGCTGACCCCCCGTTGATAATGTAAACATCTCCCGTGGAGCTTTTGTTTGAACACATGCACGCAGCACGCACGCGCAGACAGCCGGCATTTTAACAATGGCGGTGGACTGGACAGTGGACACACGCACCACTTTCTGAACTATAGCTGATGGAATATATTTTGATTCTCATATTTAATTATTCTACACCTTACCTGCATCTGTGTTGGAAGAGAGCCAGCTGCCTGGATCCAGTTGTCTGTTAACGAGGCAGTCGGACATTTCACGTGTCACGCTGCACTATAACATACTAAATGTGCTATATATTAACAGTTTAACAATAATAAACAGTATTTATGTTAGCGTGGGAGATATTTACATTTATCTGAGCTAAATGAAGCTATCTGGACTCGTTACGTCATGCCTAACATGCTGCATGTTGAAAATGAAGACACCAGGTTGATTTTTAATTTATTTATTTATTCAACACCACAAACTCATGTCACAAACACTGAGAATTAAATTGAACACTTTTAAAAACACGTTAACCGAACTTTAATGAACTGGACTCTGTTGTTTCATCCTGGTGGACACTGGACCCACATCCGAACCGCCGGTCCGCTTCGTGGAACAGCTTCGACCTCGCAGGAAAAAAATAAAAATAAAACCTCAGTTGGTTGTTCTGTGATCGAACTAAACACAAGGAAACATTATTAAGAACATGGTTTACCTTGTAGCGCTGCTGTAAATCAGCTGATTCTCACGGACTAAAGTCAGACATGTTGACTCGGTTCCGGTCCAGACGTCCAGTCAGCAACTGGTGTGCAGATGAAGCGGTCCACTTGGTGTCAGATCTGTTGACTCTTATCCAAATTCCAGCTTTAACTTGTTGTTAACTTGTTGACAACAACTTGTAGTAGCTGAACTTTTAGCCAGAGAGGAAAACAGGCTGCCTCGTGTGCTTTGTTTACCTCAAGCAGCAGTGGCACGCATGCGCAGTAGTGAAGGTTCCAAAGATCACAGCGCCATCTACAGGCCCAGCATGGTAACTACAGTAAATTCATGAGTACGGGGGGTGGAGGGGGAGAGAGTCGTATCCACAGAATTCGCCCATGTCAACGCAAAACTTTCAACCTAATTAACATACCCAAAAGTTGCGTTTCCCCCACACAGTGTCCGTGTAAACAGGGCCTAAAATAACACAAGTAATAAAAGTTACACACTGAAAGCTTTTTTGAACAAGTGGAAATAAAAAGGCAATGGAAATAAAAAATGCTACATATTAAAATACCAAAAGTAATAAAAGTTACACACTGAAAGCTTTTTTGAACAAGTGGGTCTTCAGTCTGGTTTTGAACAGAGTCAGATCAGAGGTGGCACGCAGCTCAAGGGGGAGGCTGTTCCAGGCTTTTGGGCCGGCAACAGAAAATGACCGGTCTCCCCATTGTTTGTACCTTGAGCGAGGCACCTCCAGCAGGTGTTGACTGGCAGAGCGTAAATCTCTGCCGGGCTGATGGGCTTTCAAAAGTTCTGAGATGTACAGAGGAGCAAGTCCATTCAGAGCTTTGAAAACAAACAGGAGCAGCTTGAACTGTATCCTGAACTGAACCGGGAGCCAGTGTAGAGAGGACAGGACAGGAGTGATGTGTTCATATTTTCGTGTGTTGGTCAAAAAGCGCGCGGCAGAGTTCTGTACAAGCTGTAAACGGGAGATGGAGGATTGATTAATACCAACATACAAAGCATTACAATAGTCAAGTCTGGAGGTCACAAAGGCATGGATGGCCTTCTCCAGATCACCACGGCTGAGAAATGACTTGACTTTGGAGAGCAGACGGAGCTGGAAAAAGCTGGTCTTGACAACAGAACTGATCTGTTTATCAAACTTTAAGTTGGAGTCAAGCTGCACTCCAAGATTTCTGACCACCGGGTTGAAGTGGGGGAGGGGAAAACCAACACTGGGACTGGGAAGGATGTTGCTGGTGTCACCAGGTGCACCAAATAAAATGCATTCAGTTTTATCTGTGTTTAGGTGGAGGAAGTTTTGAGAGAGCCAGTGCTTAATGTCATTTAAGCAGTTGACAAGAGTGTTTGAACTGAGTGAGGGGTTGGGAGTGACTGGCAGATAGATTTGTAAATCGTCTGCATACATGTGAAAAGACAGGTTATGACGTGCAATGATTGATCCTAATGGCAGCATGTAAAGAGAGAAGAGGACTGGCCCTAGAATAGATCCCTGTGGTACGCCAGAGGTCAGAGGGGTTGATGAAGAGGAGGACAGATCGCCTATCATGACAGAAAAAGTTCTCCCAGACAGGTAAGATTTGAACCACTCAAGCACAGCTCCCTGGAGGCCAACCAGCTGAGACAAGCGGTTGATTAGTACCTGATGGTCGACGGTGTCAAAAGCTGCTGAGAGGTCTAACATCACCAGCAGAGCAGGGTTTTTTGCATCCAGGGACAGAAGAATGTCATTCTGTACTTTGAGCAGTGCAGATTCAGTGCTGTGACGAGCTCGAAAACCTGACTGAAATTTTTCAAACAGGTTGTTGAGCTCTAGAAAAGATTGAAGTTGAATAAAAACAATCTTTTCTAGGACCTTTGATAGAAATGACAGATGGGAAACTGGTCTGAAATTAGAGAGAGCTGTAGGATCTAGGCCTGGTTTTTTGAGAAGAGGCCTGACCACAGCATGTTTGAAAGCAGATGGCACAAAACCTGAAGATAGACAGCTGTTAATAAATGACAAAACACAAGGACCAATTACATCAAAGGATTGTTTGAACATTTTAGAGGGAATGATGTCCAGAGAACAGTTAGTTGGTTTCATCTGCTGAACCACCTTGGTGAGGTTAGGCAGTGAGACCAGGTCAAATTGGTCAAAAACAGCTGTGGTTATTGCAGACGCACATGATTGGACAATGTTTGATGGGCTGACAATGTTCTGCCTGATAGAGTCTATTTTGTTGACAAAATAGCTCTGAAAGTCATCGCAGGTAGACTGTGTGGCAGTTTTCAGAACATTGACAGATGGATTGATAACAGACTGGAGTGTGCTGAAAAGCGTCCTCGGCCGGTTGGAGCTGGTGGAGATTAAATTGGAGAGGTACTGTGATTTGGCCTGCTTCACAGCATTTTGATAATCACAGAGACAGTCTCTCAGTATTCCCTGAGATACATGAAGCCGGTCGCGCTTCCATATTCGCTCTGCTTTTCTGCAACGTTGTCGAAGAGCTCGCGTCGTTTCGTTGAGCCATGGGGGTGGTTTGTTCTTTGAAGATGCCTGTTTGAGAGGAGCGATGGAGTCCAAGATCGTCGTGCAGGTGTGATGGAAGGAGGTGATGAAGTCCTCAGGATGTAGAGATGGGTCCAGGCTGACAGCAGAGCAAAATTCAGTGCTCTTAAAGGCATCAGTGAACTGACTTTGGGAGGATGGGGTGATGGAGCGGCAGAAACGTGCTGGGAGAATAGCCTTCGGTGCAGGAGAGGTGAAAAATTCAAATAATATGGGAAAATGGTCTGAAATACAGGTGTCCAGGATCTCCACAGCAGGTATTTGAAGGCCGTGGGAGATAATTAAATCCAGTGTATGACCCTGGCTGTGTGTGGCCCCCGAGACCGACTGCGACAGGTTGAAAGAGTCCAGGAGGTCCTGAAACTCACATCCAAGCTGATTACTTGGGCAGCAGGTGTGCACGTTGAAGTCCCCACAGAAAAGCCAAGAGTCAAACTTTGGCAGTAGGTCAGCCAGTAGTTCAGAAAACTCACTGAGAAAGTTTTTATTGAATTGAGGGGGCCTATAAAAGAGGCCACACAGGAGAGGTTTAGCAGATTCCAGCACAAAAAGCATGCTTTCAAAACTGGTGTAGTTTTTCTGAGGCAACAAACGGTATTTGATCACAGCTTCTACAAAGTCTGACCTGCCCATTTTGATTTTGGCCGATACTGATTTTGTTTTATAAGCAACACATCAGGTGTTATCAGGTCACAATGCACCTTCAATTTTCCAATAGTATTTTGTTGAAAAACATTCCCGTGAACAAAATCCTAGAAACAACACAAACTTGTTTTAACTGGCCATGAGGTAGTTCTCTGAAATATAAATGAAGTTCAGACAATTGTTAAAACAATAAATAAATAAAAATTTGTAAAATCAGTTTCTCATGCAAGTATTGGTCGATTTCCCAAAATTAAGGAAATCGGGGCCAATCGGTGCACTCCTAATTTGATCAATCACTGACTCACCGTCGCTGCTGTCACACTTTGTTTTTGACCTCATGTTGGTGTTTTTTACTCGTCTTTATCGGGGTTAAAAGGTGAGGAGCTGAAGCTCATGTTGTAAAACGTTAATGCAACATTTCTGATGTTGGTGTAACGTTCATCATGTGTTCCAGGTACGTATCAACAGCCGGTGCTGCTGGTGGTGGGAGCTTCTTCTATGGTGATGGCTTCAAACAGCTCAGCGCCACAGAGTCGTCGGATCATAACCTGCTCCGTGTTCGCTTTCTAACCTCCAGTACCAACGGCTGCTCTTTCTCACTGCTGGCCACACCAAGTGTTTCCAACTGGAGCTTGATGCTGGTCACCTGCTGGATCATGCTGCTAACAGAACCACACTGCTAACAGGAGGACCATGCTGCTAACAGAACCACACTGCTAACAGGACCATGCTGCTAACAGGACCATGCTGCTAACAGGACCATGCTGCTAATGGGACCTCGTTGCTAACAGTACCATGCTGCTAATGGGACCTTGCTGCTAGCAGAACCACACTGCTAACAGAACCACACTGCTAACAGGACCATGCTGCTAACAGGACCATACAATGCTGCTAACAGAACCACACTGCTAACAGACCATGCTGCTAACAGGACCATACAATGCTGCTAACAGAACCATGCTGCTAACGGGACCTCGTTGCTAACAGTACCATGCTGCTAATGGGACCTTGCTGCTAGCAGAACCACACTGCTAACAGAACCACACTGCTAACAGGACCACGCTGCTAACAGGACCAATGCTGCTAACAGGACCATGCTGCTAACGGGACCTCGTTGCTAACAGTACCATGCTGCTAATGGGACCTTGCTGCTAGCAGAACCACACTGCTAACAGAACCACACTGCTAACAGGACCATGCTGCTAACAGGACCATGCTGCTAATGGGACCTCGTTGCTAACAGTACCCTGCTGCTAATTGGACCTTGCTGCTAGCAGAACCATAATGACCAAACTGCTAACAGAACCATATTGCTAACAGAACCACCCTTCTGGAAGGACCACGCACACGCACCGGTGTAACAGTCTCATTGTTCCCTCTGCTGTGAAGTTCTTCTATGTAACGTTGCTGCAGCATAGCTCTGGTGCACTGTTCACAGGTGGGTTTTGTCGTTCTGCTCAATGAAGCTAACACCCTGCTTGATGGCCGAAGACTTCACCTCAGCTTCTCCTCCAAGGGGTTGTAATGGACTGTCTATATAACTTGAGTATCACCCAGAGTAACTTAAAACAAGTCCAGTCTAGGCTGTGTGTGAAAGTGATTCGCCCAGACTGCTAACGGCCTCCATTTGTGAGACAAACCCTGTTCTCAAAACAGAACATCACAACCACTGAGCATCGAGCACATGCCTGCAGAAACATCACCGTCAGTACTCTTATAACGCCACATGTCACTCATAAAGGTGCCACAGAACCGTGGCAGTGCAGGATCACATCTAGCATAGCATAGCATCAGACTGTGTGTTGTTCCTGCTGAGTCCCTGCTGTAACTTCATTTTATTGGCAGATATGCGAGGTATGTGATGTTTTAAAGACGTTGCTTTCATGAATTTACCGGCATGATCAGTGAATTTGTGGTGGCTTGGCATGGAGACCGAGCTACGCTACGCTAGCTGGAGCAGCAGAGACGTAACA
>JBBPBX010107420.1:0-11300 GCA_038048925.1 Garcialebias charrua
TGACTCCCACAGACTTCTGTGCAGCCTTCACCACTCTCTGCAGAGCTTTTCTCTCTGCAACTGTGCAGCCTCCATGCCACACATTGATACTGGAGCACAGGACGCTCTCCACTGCACACCTGTAGAACGAGGTGAGGACTGGGCTTCTCAGACCGGCTCGTCTCAGCCGTCTGAGGAAGTAGAGTCTCTGATGACCTTTCTTGATCAGGCTGGTGGTGTTATTGCTCCAGCTGAGGTTATCATTCAAGTGTACACCCAGGTATTTGTAGCTGGAGACCACCTCCACCGCAGATCCACCTATATACAGTGGGGTGTGGGTGTGTTTGTTCCTTCTGAAGTCCACAATCATCTCCTTCGTCTTCTTCACATTCATGTGAAGGTTGTTCTCTTTGCACCAGCTCTCCAGATGTTCCACCTCCTGTCTGTAGCTGGATTCATCATTATCTGTGATGCATCCCACCACAGCTGTATCATCTGCAAACTTAACAATATGACAGCCTGGATGTGTGGCTATACAATCATATGTGAGCAGAGTGAACAGAAGAGGGCTCAGCACACATCCCTGAGGAGAGCCAGTGCTGAGGGTGATGGTGGAGGAGGAGAAGTTGTGGATCTTCACGGACTGTGGTCTGTCTGTTAAGAAGTCTAAGACCCAGTTACAAATAGAGGGGCTTAGTCCAAGTGTGGATAGTTTGTCTATCAGAGTTTGGGGGATCATGGTGTTGAAGGCAGATGTGAAGTCCACAAAGAGCAGACGCACGTATGAGTCCTTCTGATCCAGGTGGGTGAGAGCAGTGTGGACCACGGAGGAGATGGCGTCCTCTGTTGATCGGTTCTCACGATATGCATATTGATGAGGGTCCTCGTTGATGTTGACGGCTGTCTTGATGTGGGACATGACCAGTTTCTCAAAACATTTAGCGACTATCGGGGTGAGAGCCACCGGTCTGTAGTCATTCAGACCAGTCACTGTGGAGCTTTTTGGGACTGGGATGATGGTGGCAGTCTTCAGGCAGGTGGGAACTGACTCCAGTGCAAGTGAGGTGGTGAAGATGTCAGCCAGCACCTCACAGAGCTGGTCCGCACATTCCTTCAGAACTTTCCCTGGGATGTTGTCTGGACCCGTAGCTTTATGAGGGTTGATCCTTCTGAGACTGCCTCTCACTTCTGCTGCGGTCACTTTGAGGTGCTCCTCGTCTGGTGATGAGGTGAGTCTGGTGCTAGTTGGTCTGTTTGGATCATCAAAACGTGCATAAAACTTATTGAGGGCATCAGGCAGGGATGGGTCCCTGGGGCATTGTTTGCTTTTGCCCTTGTAGTCTGTTAAGCATTTGATGCCCTGCCACATGCTCCTTGGATCATGTGAGGTGAACTGTCCCTCGATCCTCTGTGCATACGCGGCTTTGGCCTTCTTTATGCCATCATCCAGTTCTCTCCTGCACTTTCTCAACTCCTCAGTATCTTTAGACTTGAATGCAGTGTCCCTGGCTGCCAGCAGGGTGCGGACATCCTTATTTAGCCAGGGTTTTTGATTGGGGTAAAATTTAACACACTTTCTTATGGATACATTTTCAGCACATGTACTGATGTAACCCAGGACAGAGGAAGCATAAAGCTCCAGTGTTCAGCTGTCCTTGTGTTCAGCTATGCAAGGCGCACAGGCTCCACTTGAGGCAGTGTAGTTCTTTCAGGTGTTTTTCATAAAAGTCACACTTGATAGTAGACTTATATCAACTTATACATGTGAATATCTTATTTGGTTATCAAAAACCAGAGGTTCAGGATGCAAAAGCCACAATGCTGTATGTGTAAACTTCAGCTGCCAGTCTAGTGGAGACGTATCAAATGTATGTGTTCTGTGGGTTTAGCCAGACTTACATCCTTGATCCATAAATTATGTCCTGATTCAAAAACCCTATTAAATACAATTAATCAATATCAAAATCAATGATTTTTTAGCCAATCCTATTTTGGAACATCTGTCAGCATTTACCCCCAACTGAGTCATCCTGTTTGCACAAAAGGGATTTCAAACTACTTTACAAAGTAAAAGCACTCAATTTCATAAAAATATATTTTTTAATTTAAACTGGAACCAAAACTCAAAACCAAATTCCCTATACAGTATACTAATATTCATACATCCTTAAATTCATAAATCCTAACAGTTCACCACTATTCTTGTCACGCATAACCTAAAACAGAATCTATTTACTTAAATTCAATCAAGTCTATGTAATAACACTAAATTACCACTGAAGTCCTCTTCAGGCACTTCACAAAAGCATACACAAAAGTCAACTTAGTACTAATCAAAGTATTTTCAAAGTGGTTTCCCTTCTTAGAGACAAGTGGGGCCAACTAATTCTGAAATCTGATCAAGTTCCACACAACTTCCTAGACCCATTTATTTGTTCATCTTAACTATCCACTTAGTTGTGTGTGTGTGTGTGTGTTTGTTTATGTGTGTGTGTGTCAACCCATAGCAACCAACACATACCAGTATTCCAAGAATCTTATTCAATTACTAAAACTTACCATTCCACACAACTAATTTCCAAAATTCCTTTCAGTCAACACATTTCTCTGTCAAGTCCTCTTGAACTGTCAATATCTGTCAATCTCATGTCACCTCCACAACTCAATCCTGCCTAAAGGCACAAAACCAGTTTGTTCTGTTTTGTTTCTCAACTGAGAACTCAAAAACTCAAATGACCAGTTTTTAGCTCAGACAGTGGCAACAATCATTTAATTAAACTCTATTTCTCCAAACCGAGGTTGTACAAAGAGCTATCTGCAACAGGCAGGATACCATTTGTTGGCTAGCTGGGTGTGTCTGTAGAGTCGTCTGTGTCTGTCAACTGGTTGACAGACACAGACTTTCAGGTGTGTTCATAGTTGCAGGCACTTCATGTGGAGGGTAACTGACCGATCTGGTTTTATTTGTCTCAAGTCAGGTCTATTTTAAAATTTTGTCAGTTATGTCTTTCTGCGTTATGTTTTTTTTTTTGTTCATGCGTGCATTCAGTGTCACACATACTCACATATACAAAACAATTCTAAAACAAGCTGAGCCTCTACCTATATTTAGCTGAAACCGCACTCCGTATCCAATTCCAGATTTTTGACTAGATTTTTCCTCATACATATAAGTTCTTGGTAAAAATCAGTCTGACTAGATTTTTCCTCACACATACAGTATAAGTTCTTGGTAAAAATCAGTCTTAATGTTTAAAACTTAAAGCTCTTTATCCTATCGTTAAATAGCCGTGTACATCATAGCTATTAACTTTGAAAAATAGGAATATCACTTTTTAAAATCATGAGGTCTAGGTTCAGCTTTGAACTAGTTCTGTACCGTATTTTTCAACGTACAAGGAATTCCTGTTTATACTCACTGCTTGTTAAATGTGTGATTGTTCGGTTGATCCGTCAGCCGCCACGGTGGCATTGATTTTAGGCCTTGCTGGCCTAGCAGAAACGATCGATCTTCCAGGGCTGTGAAGTGGCCATGCGCATGGACTTTTCAGCTTGCCTTCATCAAAGGCCATCGTGGGCAGGTGTGAGGATCTCCAGAGTCTTCGGCACCAAGAAATGATGGGTTTTCTCAAACAAAAACCCTGCAGCAACTTCTACTAAAAATGAATCACACAAGAGACAACAGTTAGCATTTGATTTAGCTCTTTGCAAAGGGGAAACGTCTCCTAACGAAGTCGGAGGACGAGTCCCCTTTGCAAATGGTCGTTTCAGTCTTTTATTCACTTAGTGGGTTGGAAGTTTACAAGAAAAAACGGTTCAGACACTTTTCACACAAAAGGTGTTTTTGAGTTTTGGCTAAAACTGAAGCAACAGGTCTTGAAACAATAAAACATTCTTTTGAGCTTCTGTTATTTCAGTAAATAACATTGTTGTGTAAGACAAATACCTTTGCAAGGAGTTGCAAACAGATTGAGCTTTGAGCTGTTTGTAAAAGTAATGTTCAAAAGTTATAATGATCAACATTAACTTACATCCAACAATAACATTTCTTCAAAGAGAAGACAGGCTGTAGGCGAGCCGATTTGCCCTGTTGGCATGCACACAACTGGATATCTCATCGACTCGGAAGACTTGATGATGTGTCTTAGGGCTGAATGATTTTGGAAAATAATCTAATCGCGATTTTTTTTCTATAAATTGCGATTGCGATTTAAAATGCGATTATTTTTACTGGTTCCGTATTAATTCATATCACTAACGACGCAACTGTTTTTTTTTAAATCAGATAATTAATGCGCTTTTTCACGAAGAACGTTAGCTTGCTGAGCTAGCTGCTAATAACAGGGCACCGTCAACAACAGACCCGGTCACATGACCAGCTCGCGCTCTGTTGATCTTGCGCGGTCTCTGTGTTTCAGCCTCTAAGATCAGATACACGTTTAAATGAGCTAACTTACCTGAATTTATAACTTTTATGACTTCTGTCGAGCCTGGAGCAACTGTGTTGGAACGCACAGTCTCCTCCATCCCTGCTCTCTGTGTTTTGCTCCACTCGAGCTGCGCGCGCCACAGAGCTGCTCACTACCAAGTCACGTGACCAGCTTGCGCTCTCAGATACACGTTTAAATGAGCTAACTTACCTGAATTTATAACTTTTATGACTTCAGTCGAGCGTGGAGCAACTGTGTTGGAACGCACAGACTCCTCCTCCCTGCTCTCTCTCTCTGTTTTGCTCCACTCAGCTGCGCACGGCCACAGCGGTTCACTACCAAATCTCGTGACCAGTCAAATCGCAGCCCGTGCGATTAGAGAATCACGTTTTAACATATCGCGAGATAATCGCAAATGCGATTAATCGCCCACCCTTAATGTGTCTATCTCTGCTGTCATCTGTGGATCTAAAGGACGCATACTTAATTGGATTTATGATAACTGGTTCCTGCTTTTTGGATTCGGCTAGTTCCTTGTCTATCAACACAAAAGGAATAGGGCAGCTAATCTGGACCTGGTCAGGCTGCCTGCCTTACATGATGGCTTGGTTCATGTCTCGAGAACCCAGACTTTTCGCTGAATGGATTACATCTTGGGGATTTTCTGAGACAGGTTCCATTGGTACGGTCAGTTTTAATTTGGACATTTCTGAAGCAAGTGGACCGACAAACTGAAGGTAGATGTCATTAAAGTTCTGCCTGTTCCCAAAACAATCATGTTTATCTGACATTCGGCTCCCCGACTGGCCTTGATAGGCCGTCTTATCTCAAAACGCCTGTGATGTTTTGAAAATTTGACGCTCTCGCCCTCCCAAATCTGCTACTCCATGGACGTCAGTGGAGCCCAGCTGAATAAACATTTGTCATCAGTTCAGAACTTTGGCTTCGTTTCTCGCTGTGGCTGGCAGCCCCCCCCCCCCAAAGTACCCGCCTTTGAGTCTCCCCTCTCTTCCCTCCTTCTGCGTAATGTCGGCATCATTATGTGCTTGTGTGCGAGACTTTTTTTCATTATCAAATGTTTGATCTGCGTGCAGAAATCAAAAATATGTTAGGATTTTTTTTTGTCTCCAAACCCTATGTGACATTTTTCACCACTTTTATTGTCTGTCCAACAGATCTCACTTGTAAATGAGTCTTCGAGGCTCGATGTGATTTATCTGTTTAAATAAAGGTTGAATGAAAATACATTGGTATTAATGTATATGTAGACAAAAGATGGTGATTGTGAGTGCGTGTGTATGCGTACGTGCGTGTTTGTGTGTGTGTTTGTGTGTTTGTTGAAGTAACATTGTCCTTACTGTTCATGTGTTTCAGTGGTTCCTGCCTCTGTTTACAGCTGATTTAAAGAAGAAGATCCTCAAGACTGAAGGCCTGATGTGGACCAGCAGGACCCAGAGCCTCTTATCATAGAGACCAGTCTAGTGAGCGACCAACTCAATATGGAGGAGACCGATATCAAGTTTTTGGTCACTAAAGTTTATTTAAAGAGTGAGAAGGATAAAAAAAACTTACCTGGCAGAAACCCAGATTTAAAGATTCACAAAGGCAGTTCAAGCTCTTCACAGACTGATGTTAATGAGGACGACGAAGAGGATGGTGAAATGACCAATCCTGACTCTCTGCTAAAGAACTCATCAGACTCTGACTCAGAACATGAAGACAGTATGAAAGACTGGAAGGAGAGCAGGGCTCCTAAATCTGAAGTAAAAACTGTCAACAAATCTTTGAGCTGCTCTGAGTATGGTAAGCAGTATGTCAGTAACCAGACTCTTCAAAGACACATGACAAGTCATTCAGGAGTGAAGTCTTCAAGATGTCTGCTTAATAAGAAATGTGTTGGAAAGAAGAAAAATATAGAGTCATGCAGGAAAGTCCAGGCAAGACCAAAATCAATAAGCTGTGATTACTGTGGTAAAATATTTACTTTCAAATCACATTTAAACTCACACACGAGAGTCCACACAGGAGACAAGCCATTTCCTTGTGAATTTTGTGGACAAAGATTTAGTCAGAAGACAAGTTTAAACTATCACATGAGAGTTCACACAGGAGACAAGCCGTTTCTTTGTGAACTTTGTGGACAAAGATTTAGTCATAATTCTAATTTAAACAAACACATGAGAGTCCACACAGGAGAAAAGCCGTTTCCTTGTGAACTTTGTGGACAAAGATTTAGTCATAATTCTAATTTAAACTCACATATGAGAGTCCACACAGGAGACAAGCAGTTTCCTTGTGAACTTTGTGGACAAAGATTTAGTCGTAAGACAAGTTTAAACTCACACATAAGAGTCCACACAGGAGACAAGCCGTTTCCTTGTGAACTTTGTGGACAAAGATTTAGTCAGAAGGCACATTTAAACTCACACATGAAAGTCCACACAGGAGTGAAAACTTTTTGACTGAAAATGTTAAAATAACTATTATAGGCCATGAGATGCAACTGGTATCTTAACACCCAAATAAAATGTTTTCATTTTATCAGAGATATTATGTAACAATTTTCAACAATTTCCCAATCTATGATTTGCTCCTAGTTTCTCAAGAATACATTAAAAACAAACTAATTAAACCTTAAATCATAATTTGAACTATAGATGTTGGTTCTAAAATACTGGTTCAGTGATTGTGCAATATGTGGAGAGAACCAACAAACCCATCAAATTGTTTTGTTTTTTTCAAACAGTCAGACCCCATGAAATGTTGTTCATGTAATTCCTGAGAGAATTTTTATTTAATCAGTTAGTTACTTGGTTAATTAACAGATAAGATTAAAAATTTTACAAGTTGTGTTATGTTTTGAGGCTCCAGGCTATTTTTCTTTGGTAGAAGAGGGGGCGAAAGGGCTCTTTTGATAAAGGTTGTAGACCCCTGTTCTAGAACAACATATGCTCCCATCTAGACGTCATCTCTTTCAGGGAAGACCCTGCATTTTTCAACAAGATAATGCCAGACCACATTCTGCAGCAATCACAACATCATGGCTACATAGGAGAAGGATCCGGGTACTGAAATGACCAGACTGCAGTCCAGATCTTTCACCTATAGAGAACATTTGTCAAAGTCAACTTTATTGTCAGAACTGCAATATGTACAGGACATACACAGGACCGAAATTGCGTTTCTCTCAGTCCCTCGGTGCAACAGTAACCATCTAAACACTAAAACATTTAATAAACATAAGCATAAAATAGTAAAAAAAGTGTAACACTGTCCTGAGTTTTTTCATAATAGTATAAAAGTATGAAAATTTACACCAACACTGAAACACCAAACACCCCTAAAACACCAAACACCCAATGAACATAAGCATAAAATGAAATAATAAAAGTGTAATACTGTCCTGAGTTTTTGCATAGTAGTATAAAAAGTATAAAACGTATATCTATAAAATAAACTGAAGTTTCTAGCGTTGACATTTGCAAAGAGTGGCACAGCAGCATATAAGTTAATGTACACAGTATATGTATGAGGTAGTTGATGTTGGTATATAGGCAAAGTGGCATATGAAGTAAGGCACATTTGGCATCCTTAGATAAGGCTAGTCAGAGAATGCTGTATATGTATCTGCAGTAGTGTAGATAAAAGTAGTGTAAATGTAAACAGTAGTAATAAATGTAAAGCAGTAGTAATAAATGTAAACAGTATTAATAAATGTAAACAGTGAATGTAAACAGTAGTATGACTATAGGCAGTAATGTAATACAAACATTAGTGCAAATATGAGAAGTAGTGCAAACTGAATGAGCACATGACCGAGAGTTTAGTGAATAACCCGTTTGATGACACAGAGTCCAGTGTTAAAATCTTTGTGTTGAGTGATAATGTGTGAGAAAGTTTTAGTGTTAAGGCAGTTCAAATGGGAGGGGGGGCAGAGCAGGCAGAGTGTTTAGCATTCTGACTGCCTGATGAACAGAGCTGTCTCTCAGTCTGCTGGTTCGAGCCTGGAGACTCCTCAGTCTCCTCCCTGATGGCAGCAGTCTAAAGCGGCTGTGTAGTGGGTGTGTGGGATCACCTGCCATGCAGTGGGCTTTCCGAGTGAGGCGTTTGCTGTGTAAGTCCTGCAGTGAGGGCAAGGAGGTGCCGACGATCTTCTCAGCTGCTTTCACGATGCGCTGGAGGCTCTTGCGGCAGGATGCAGTGCATGCACCAAACCACACCGTGATGCAGCTTGTCAGGACACTTTCTATGGCTCCCCTGTAGAAGGTGCACATGATGGAGGTTGAAGCTCCAGCCCTTTTCAGCTTGCGGAGAAAGTAGAGGCGCTGGTGAGCCTTCTTGGCCAGTGCTGCAGTGTTCCTGCTCCAGGACAGGTCCTTTGAGACGTGCACTCCCAGGAACTTGGTGCTGTCCACTCTCTCCACTGCGGTGCTGTTGATGGTCAGAGGGGCATGTTGTGCATCCCTCTTCCTGAAGTCCACAACAATCTCCTTTGTCTTCTCCACGTTGAGAGTGAGATTGTTGTGTCCGCACCACAAGGCCAAGCGGCTCACCTCGTTCCTGTAGTCCGTCTCATCGTTGTTGCTGATGAGACCTACCACTGTTGTGTCGTCCGCAAACTTGATGAAGTGGTTGGAGCTGTACGATGGTGTGCAGTCGTGTGTTAGCAGGGTGAATAGAAGGGGGCTCAGCACACATCCTTGTGGGGCCCCTGTGTTCAATGTGATGGTGCTAGATGTGTTACTCCCGATCCGTACTGTCTGTGGTCTCCCGGTCAGGAAGTCTAGCAGCCAGTTACACATTGAGGTAGTTGTAGTTGCACATTGGCGCATCATAAAGAGGAAGGTGCGACAAAGAAGGCCCAAGACGATTGAACAGTTAGAGGCCTGTATTAGACATGAATGGGAGAGCATTCCTATTTCTAAACTTGAGAAACTGGTCTCCTCTGTCCCCAGACGTCTGTTGAGTGATGTAAGAAGAAGTGGGGATGCCACGCAGTGGTAAAAATGAACTTGTCCCAACTTTTTGGGGATTTGTTGACGCCATGAAATTTTGAAACAACATATTTTTCTCTTAAAATGATACATTCTCTCAGTTTAAACTTTTGATCTGTGATTTGTGTTCTATTCTGAATAAAATATTAGATGTTGGCATCCCCACATCATTGCATTCAGTTTTTATTCACAATTTGTTTAGTGTCCCAATATAAGTTTTTTTCATCAGTGAAGAATAAAAATAAATAATTGGTGACGGCTTAATCATGACATCCTGTTTTGACTTCATTAAATAATCTGTTAATTAAAGTTTACTCAGCTGAAAAATCATAAAAAGGCAAAATTGTTATCAGGAATATTTCCCTCAAACATGTTTAAAGACGAGATACAGCCTTTGGTACAACTTTATTCTAACACACAGATGTACAAATCACAAATCACTGTCAAAGCTAAACTTTAAATAAAAGCTAAAAACAATCTATACAACAAACAAAACCACAGTGAGTGCAAACACATCAAATGATGAAGAAAAATATAGACATCCTGATGCATGCTCAATAA
This sequence comes from Garcialebias charrua, assembly GCA_038048925.1. Classification (NCBI taxonomy): domain Eukaryota; kingdom Metazoa; phylum Chordata; class Actinopteri; order Cyprinodontiformes; family Rivulidae; genus Garcialebias; species Garcialebias charrua. The sequence goes on from JBBPBX010107420.1 coordinate 9,965, forward strand.
TCCAAGCAAACATCTAAAAAGTGAAGTCTGGTCCTCTGGACATAAAAAAGTAGAAACATTTCTTTTTTCATGTGAAAGACTTCTTCACATGAAAGAAGAAATGTTTCTAGATTTTGTTTTGTTTTTTGAATGTCCAGACAACCAGACTTCACTTTTTAGATGTTTCTACCTGGATTATTGAGCATGCATCAGGATGTCTACATTTAAAATTCTACATAGAGAATATAGATGTTTTTGTAGAATCTGGTTCATCAGATTTAATTCAGTTCAGTTTATTTATATAGCACCAACCCACAACAGAAGTTGTCTCAGGGCACTGAACAGAAATATTCATATATAAAAATAATAATTTAACATTATTTATCTGAGGAGCAGACTGCTTAGAGTTTAACTGATCACAGAACTCTCATTAGCAGGATTCTGGACACGCCTCCAGAATCGGTCCTAAAGTGCAAATCCTATTTTGGGGGCGTGTCAAAAATCACAACAGAAACGGCTCAAGAGCGCCACCTGTAAATGTTCAAAATACCCTCTGCATTAAACTTATGCCCCATTTGCACTGCTCCTAATCAGCCCCTACTCTGCTCGGCCGTATTCAGCTCAGTCTGGTAAATTTTCAACAGTCCTGATGCGTCCTCCGAATTTGGTGGGTTTTGGAATATAAGGCCCACCAAAGGCCAATTCATTTGGCGGAAAAATTTCAAGCTCTGGCCTGAAACACTACGATTACAATAGGCCTTCGCAGCGCTTAGCTGCTCGGGCCTAACTAGTGGTGTTGTGCAAATGTGTTGATTTATTAGTAGCTCATGTAGAATTCTTTCACAGCAGAATGTTGTTGACAAGGAGTTGTTTTATAAACAATCACATTGACTGACTTGCTACAAATGTTGGTATAGAATAAAATGCCATCCCACAGCAGTGTGTGACCAAACTGGTGAGCAGCATGAAGAGGTGCCAGGCTGTTGTGGCTGTGTATGGTTCTTCCACATGCTTCTGAGGCTCCAGTTTGTTCAATGAGTAAAATATGTTGTCAATATGTTTTGTTTATTAAAACTTGTTTGTTGAATCCAATAAACATCACCAAACAAGAGTCAACATCAGAATAAGATGTTTGGTTTTGTCAGAGGTTTGACAAGTTTTATATGAGCATCATCCTCATTTAGTTCATCTCCTAAAATGACAAATTCACCCAAAACTTCTACTGTTCAAAATATTTCTGTGATAATTCAATCATGTTTCCAATCATTTTACAACAAGCTGTTTGGTTTAATACCACTGTAAATCAATGTTGAAAGTTTATTATCAAATTTCATACTTGATGATGTAAAAGCTTTTG
>JBBPBX010107421.1:0-11300 GCA_038048925.1 Garcialebias charrua
GCTATTCGTGAAGTGGTCCAAGAGTCTTTGGGATTTAGTCCTGCTGAGTTGGTATTCGCACACAACGTGCGTGGTCCTCTGAAGCTTTTAAAAGAGAAATGGCTGTGTGAGAACACTGACCAGAACTTATTGGACTACGTCAGTAATTTTCGTTTTAAATTAAAACGAGCATGTGACATAGCTCAGAAAAACATGAAAACTGCACAAGCCAGGATGAAATCACTCTTTGATAAAAAAGCTGTGAAAAGAACATTTCAGCCTGGAGACAAGGTTTTGACCTTGCTTCCTATCCCAGGTACCAGCTTGCAAGCTAAATACTGTGGACCTTATGTTGTCAAGGAAAGGATCTCTGATCTTGATTATATAATCACAACCCCAGACAGGAAACGTGGTTCTAGATTGTGCCATATTAACATGATAAAATCATACATAGAACCAGGTAACAAACAATCAGAAACAGTTTGTACTGTATCTGTCTCTGCAAACAGACAGGAACTTTCAGATGCTGAAAGCGAGCTGGACAGTTCCCCTGCAGACACGGAAGGGAAACTTCCTAATTCATACTACTGTACTTAGAAAATTTAAACCTGCTGTTTACCCATCTGGATGAATCTAAAAGAGAGGACCTGAAACAAATGATCGCCTCCTATAATGGCTTGTTTTCTGATATTCCCTCTCGTACAGGAGTGATAAAACACGACATCGATGTGGGTGAAACACAGCCAATAAAGCAACACCCTTACCGAGTGAGTCCTGATAAGCGACAGCGTTTAAAAGAACAAGTGCAATATATGCTAGATAATGGACTAGCTGTTCAGAGTAATAGTGCATGGAGTTCGCCTTGCCTATTAGCTATTAAACAAGGTAGAAGTGACAGGTTTTGTACTGATTATAGAAAAATCAACTCAGTAACAAAACCTGATTGCTACCCGTTACCCAGAATGGAGGACTGTGTAGACCACGTAGGATCTGCACAGTTTGTAACTACCCTTGATCTTTTAAAGGGATATTGGCAAGTTCCTTTAACTGATCGTGGCCAGGAGCTATCTGCTTTTGTCACCCCAGATGCTTTTCTACAGTATACTGTAATGGCATTTGGTATGCGCAACGCTCCTGCCACTTTTCAGAGGCTCATGAACATTGTGTTGTCTGAGCTTGAGTTTTGTGAAGCATATTTAGACGACGTGGTGATTTTCTCTGATACATGGGAGGATCATTTAAAACACCTGCAGATTGTTTTTGCCCGTCTAGAAAAAGCCAACTTAACTATTAACTTGTCCAAATGCCAATTTGGTCATGCCACGGTAACCTATTTAGGAAAAATAGTTGGAGGTGGTCATGTACGTCCTGTGGAGGCAAAGATAGAATCTATTCTATCTGTTCCTGTTCCCTCCACCCGTACAGAACTAAGGAGATATTTAGCCATGGTTGGGTATTACAGAGGGTTTTGTAAAAATTTCTCCTCTGTAGCGGCTCCCATGACGGACCTCCTTAGTCCCAAAGTAGCTTTCAAGTGGAATGAGCAGTGTCAAACAGCTTTTGATCAAACCAAGTTGCTGTTAACCTCCGCTCCAGTGTTGTCCGCACCACATTTTGATGTTCCTTTCAAAATTGCAGTGGATGCAAGTGATACGGGTATAGGAGCTGTCCTTCTTCAGGAGGGTGCTGATGGAGTGGATCACCCGGTCTCCTATTACTCAAAGAAACTAAATAAACATCAGAAACAATACTCCACTATTGAAAAAGAGGCCTTAGCCCTGATTTTAGCCGTAGAACACTTTGAAGTGTATGTTGGAGGTTCATGTGACTCTGTTGTTATTTTTACAGATCACAATCCTCTAACCTTTTTGAACCAAATGCGCAACCATAATCGACGTCTTATGAGATGGTCCTTACGGCTACAACCTTTCAACATTGCTATACAGCACATTAAAGGAAAGGATAACGTTGTAGCTGATACACTTTCTCGCCTCTGAGATTCCACGATGTTTTGTTTGGAGAGGAGTGCTGTGTCTATAGGTGACATCTGCACGTTCTCCCCCAACAAAACTCTGGCGGTGGGGATGTTATGCACCCTGGGGGTTTTAGCAGTTTAAACATCCTTGTTTTTATGTATCATGGCTGCAAACTGCTGCAGCCTGCTGGTTCAATAAAGAACTAACCTTTTTTTTTATTACTCAGCCTGCTTCACTCAAGCTTGATTGGGCAGAGCTGCTGTTCACCTGCAGGTCCAGCCTACAAAGCTGACATGCTGTGTTTGGTGCAGGGTGGAGACTCGTTGTACCTAGACTGGCTTGAGGAACGAGTGGTGGCTTATTGAAGTCTTCTGGATGGTGTGAAACTCAGCTGAGGGTTCACTGGAACTGCTGAGGACACTGTCAGGTAAACCTAACAATTCTGAGAGATCTCCACCCTCTCAGATTGTTGTTGTTTGCTCCTGTTGGAGCTAAAATAGGCCCTTAAGGCCTGGCACTGGTTTCAGGACTAGATGCTAAAAGCAAGAGTTGTGAGTGTTTAAGCTCTAGAGAGTTTGTGTGACTCTAGCTTAAAATAGAGTGTGGTTTTGGACTGCTGTACTCTGGTTGACTCTTCTTTTTTGTCAGATGCTGAAGGGAAGCGTCTGAGCAGCTGCCCAGGAGGGGGACAGCTAAGGTGGAACAGAGTGAGAGACTGTTTCCTTTTTTTTTTCTTCATTTGTTTGATACTTTTGACTGTGTGGGTGTCGGTAGTTCAGTTATCGCTTTTCTTTCATTTAGAGGTATTTTTGGTTAGGTAGATCGTCACCTGAGAAGGCACGACGGTCCTGTACAGGATTGGGTCGACTTGGGTGGCGTTTTGTTCATTTCCGCCGCACCCACTTGTCCCACAATCATTTGTACTTTCTCTTTTTAATTTATTTTTTTCTTTAAGGACGCTGAGCTGGAGAAGGCGCTCCTGACGGGTGGGAGAAGCCTGAGAGGACCCTGACCACCTGGAGGCTCTTAGTTTTAGTTAATAAAACATCATTTAAACCTTTTTCTTGTGTCCAGTGTCCTTTAAGTATGTTTTGGCCCTCATACGGTCGTAACAATCACACATGTTTTGTGAGCTGTTGGTGTGAGTTTTATGTAATTTGGAGAATATTTTGGGTAAATATAGGGGGGTGCCAATATTGACAGCCTAAGAATTGGCGTTTTTGCACCCTCTGCTAACTGAGACCATTAGAGAGTTATGTTAGACATAACATTTTGTACATAATCACACATGTTGTGTGAGCTGTTGGTGTAAGTTTTATGTAATTTGGAGAATATATGGGGTAATATAGGGGGGGGCCAATATTGACAGCCTAAGAATTGGCGTTTATGCACCCCCTGCTAACTGAGAGAATTAGAGAGTTATGAAAGACATAACATTTTGTACATAATCACACATGTTGTGTGAGCTGTTGGTGTGAGTTTCATATAATTTGGAGAATGTTTGGGGTAAATAGAGGGGGGTGCCAATATTGACAGCCTAAGAATTGTTAATTTTGTCACCTTAATATTCACTTGTTGTTAGTGCTAAGTTAGTTGAGTTTTGTTTTATTTGTTTCATATGTGTGCTTAGCTAATTTGTATTCTGTCCCCTTTATTATGTTGTGCTTGGGTTACCTCGGCCCTTTGTTAGCAGGTTAGTTATTAGAGGTTTGGCATTGAAATGGGTTTGTAGTTATTTGAGTGATAGGAAACAGTTTGTGCAAATGGATGAGGTGAAAGTTCAACACTATTACATGTGGAGTTCCTCAGGGATCGATATTAGGACCAAATTTATTTCTATTATACATAAATGATTTGGTACAGGTCCCAGGACTCCTGAAATGCATTCTTTTTGCTGATGACACCACTTTTTTTTGTAGTGGTGACAATATAGAACAAACCTTGAAATTGATGATGTCAGAACTTGATAAAATTCAGACTTGGTTTAAAATTAATAAATTAACATTGAATTTAGGTAAAACTAGCCACATGATATTCAGTAATAAAAATAAATCGATCGATGTACGGTACCTTTTTTAATTGATGGATCTGAGATTCAGAGAGTTTATGTGGTGAGATTCTTGGGTATCACCATTGATGATAAATTATGCTGGAAACAACACATAAATTCAGATAAAACTAAATTAACTAAAACTATTGTAATATTTAACGAGTTAAAAATTTATTAAATGATAAGGCACTTTATTTGTTGTATAACACATTATTTATGCCGCACTTAATTTATTCATTCAACTTTTATTTATACAGGCTAGCCTCGTTGAGTCACGGGGACTCATTTACAAGAGGGACCTGTCTCACTCACACCAAACAACCATCCACTCTCACACTCACACCTAGGGTCAATTTAGAGTCACCAATCAGCCTAACAAGCATGTTTTTTGGTCTGTGGGAGGAAACCGGAGTACCCGGAGGAAACCCACGCATGCACGGGGAGAACATGCAAACTCCACCCAGAAAGGCCCCGGACCGGGATTTGAACCGGCAACCTTCTCGCTGAGAGGCAGCAGCTCTACCAGTTGTGCCACCGTGCTGCCCAAATGGTGTTAATGTCTGGGGTACAGCGTGTAAATCAATTACAATGCCTATTTTTATATTACAGAAGAGAGTTATTAGAATTATTACCAGAAAATATTTCCATCATCCATCAAGCATTTTGTTTTATCAAATGAAACTGCTGAAGTTTTATGATTTAGTTGATTATAATATTTTGTTAGTTTTGTACAAAGCACAAAATAATAGACTTCCTTGAAATATTCAAAAATACAGTATTTTGTCAGAAGAACGAGCAGTTATAATCTTAAGGGGGTGAATCTTTTTGTTAAACCATATTTTAGGACTAGTTCAAGGGGAAGATCTACCCTAATTCGAGGAATAGGGTTATGGAATGAATTGGATTCAGACATTAAAGAGATTGATTCACTGGCTGCTTTCAAAAGACTGATTAAGCTTAATCGGTTAAAATTATACATTTGAATATATTTGAACTTAACTGTTGTATGTGTAGTGATACACCTCATCTCTGATATTGTAGGCTTGACCTTCAAGTACACCTCTCTGCATCTCTTTGAAACTCTAAGTGTTACACCTTCTTGAAGTCCTCAAGGAGACGAATGGACACTTATATTTTTTACAATTATTTTGAATTAATGGGCACTAATTAATCAGATTGAACTTTCTCTTTAATGTGTGTTAATTCAGAATTGATCTACAGTATATTTCTGTCATTTTAATGATGATCTGTTACTTTCATGAGTTTTGACCTTCTGCTGGTTTTATTTCTGCAAGAACAAGCAGGTTCTGAATCTGGGACGTAAATGCTGTGCAACTTCCTTCTCTGTTTTGTCTGTGAAAGTTAGACATAATATTCTCTGTGCTCACAGGCCAATTCTGTAAACAGTTTTCCTGTTGTCCGTCAGAGACAGTTCTGCCTATGAGATGAAAACCCATCTCTTATTTTGTTAAAACCAGCCAATAGTTATTAAGGAGGTGGGGGGAGTCCCATATAAAGGTGCACTTCCTATTTTGACTGTAGAGTCGGAGGGAAGAACATGCTAAGAACTTGGTTTCTTCTCTGGAAAAAGCTGGAGACGTCCCGGTCATTGTGTCAATTAGACCCACGTTTCAGCTGGTGGTACAGTAAAGCTTACTGTAACCCACTCACTCATTCTATGAAAGAATTTGTTTTCTGAAGTTTTATTTTGAAAGCTCTGTCAGGAGCTGGCCCTGTTCCTGCCGGGAGAAGCGGCTCTTCTTGCTCGTCTGAATCAGCTCACACACGCGGAAGCCATCTGGACGTGAACTGGACAACACAGTCCGTTAGTGTCCACAAACTTCAACTCTTATCTCCAAGACGTATCGTCAACAGGTAACGAGGCGTTGATGTGTTCTGAACGTGTGAGAAGCCCAGCTAAGACCTGTATGGGAAAGTGTCACCCTGCCTTTTCAAAATAATTAACTTCCGTTAACTTAGCTTTCATACCTCCTATTTCTTATTCTTCCTAAGCTATTAAGAAATTAAGTAATGTGCCAACAGTAAAGTTCCTAACTGTCTGTTTGTTTTAATTTGAATTCTTGTCAACGTAGTTAGTAAATCAGAGCTAATATCGATACAAATGTTTAATGTACTTTCATGATTATTTCAATAAAAGGTCTATTTTCTGGTAGACCAACATAAATTGAAGTCTCTTGTGAAATTACATTTTGTCTAGTCACAGTGAAAGCAAGTTAATACCGGAAAAAGGATGAACTCGCGAATTGGTGGCAAGTTTGTGCAGATAAAGTCTGCTCAGACCTGCGCATCTAAAAATATAGGTAAGTCAGTAAACTGACCAGTGAGTCCTATATCTCTACAATAATGGTGGCCCAGTAAGTGTTTAAATACCTTACCCCACATTATTTACTACATATGTGATGCGGAAGGTATAAAAAAATATATAAAATATATAATATAAAATTAAAAATTGTAAATTTAGTTGTTCTTTTCTTTTCTTGGAAATCAAGTGAGTTGGTTGTATGAAGAGTTTATTGTAGGTTGAAACTAAGTTATGAAAATCAAAAGAGTTGGTTATATGAATTGTTTATTGGAGTATAAGGGGCAGAAAAATAAGATTTTTTCTTCTTCTGCCGCCTTTCATTTTATTTTGTCTGTTTTTTTATTTTCTTCTACTGTATGTATCATGTTGTGTGTTTTTATAAAAAATTAATTAATAAATAGAGTGTAAGTTGGGCCCAAATTTTTTACGTTTTGATTCATTTTCCATCTTTGTTAGCTATTGGTTGGAACTATTTAATTGAAAATTTTGGATGATTTTGGACCACCTTTGTCCTTATGTCCTGCCCCTTTCATACTCATCAATTTATAATCAATTAATAGTCAAAATACCAAAAGGAGACAAGTTCTTTCAACTAAACATAAAGATATACAATTGTTTTAACAGTATTTATATCATCAATAGCATTTATAGACTTTAAAACACTCACTACTGTATATAGAACATATTTTGCAATAAGCTCCTTTTTAAATCGTTTTTTAAAGGTTGTTTATGCTGTGCTCCGTTTAAGAACACCAAGAGAGAGTCCAGCATGTTGTTTGAACACCACTTTATTGTGCCGTGTCACATCTGACAAAAATCATCTGAAGTCATCTTCACTTCTATACCTTTTTACTCCACCATGTAAAACCTAGTGAAGAGTTATACTGACACCTAGTGGATAAACTGTTTTATTGACTCCACACACCGACAAAACTAAACCTCTTCCTGGTTGTTGTTTTTTAAAATGTCCTTCTCATCTTAATAATAATAATGTCTATTCCTGTCATCTGCGTATGTTCCCATACACAGACGAAATGTCTATTCCTGTCATCTGCGTATGTTCCCATACACAGACGAAATTCGTCTCTGCATTTAACCCAACCACCTACCAGGTGGTGCAGTGAGCAGCCCGAAAGCGCCCGGGGAGCTGGAGAAATAGGTGTGCACTCATAGACACCCCAAGCTGGGTAGTGGCCGGGGGCGCGAACCCGCGACCTTCGGATCCGTAGTCAAAAGCCCTGCCACTAGACCATCTTGGCTCCTTGCAACTCCCCTCTCTGTCACAAAACATTTTCTGGAAGTTGATGATTTCGGTTATTAAACATTATTCATCGGACAGTGTAGGCCTACAGTGTTACAGTAAAGCGTTCGCCTCCAACGAGATCAGATAAAGGGGTCAAAACAGTTTTTTCTTAAATTTAAATAGCATAAAACTCCACCTTTAAAGGTCATTCATAGTTAAACAACTCGATTATATTATGGATATGTTTAAAAGTTGCCTCAAAAGTCATATTTATATCCGTTTTCTCATCAACATGCGGTACTTTCAGCAATGGGCGGAGCCCCATGCGCGTTCCCGCGACAGGGGGTGCAGGGTTAGCACGGCAGGCATGCTCTTCTCGGCATAATAGAGCTTGGAATCGTGACGTCAGCGGGACCGGGATCGCGCAAAGCATCCCGGTACTTTCGGACACGGAGTCTGACGTGACCGGGGTTTGCGTTAGTTGTAGTGTGTTATCCTAGGTGAAATACGCTGAATTGGTAACTACTTGTTGTGTTGTAAACTGTCACAATCGTTCTCACGATCGCAGGGGGAGCCGTATTGCAAATGGAGTCCGTTTTTTCATCTTTCCGGCATGAAAACAACACAGAGGAACACAGGTTGCTAAGCTAACAGAGACATGGTGACATGACCTGTTAAACGAACAAACATCACTTTCAGGAGTATTTCCAGACACATGTTTGTGTGTTCGAAGCATTTCCACACAGGTAAGGTTTAAATAAATAATATTACACTTATTAACTGCTCATATGTAACACAGGATCGTTTACAAACAGCTAGCTGGCTGGCTAGCTAGATCATCTAATCAAGTTCTTTTATCTCTTCTTAGGCAAGCCAGCGTATGAATTCCTACATTGTGATCCTGACTGGGTACCCTCTTTACATCTCGGGCACACCGAAGTCAAAACAATGAACACTGCCCGATTTGCCCGTCGGACCAAGAGACACAAATCAACCACAGAGGTCAACACTGCACCTGCCACACCACCAGATCTGCGTAGCCAGACATCAGAGATGGATGAAACTGCTCCTCCAGGTGTAGCTGCTCAGAGTTTTTCTGAGGATGAAACAGCCCAGGGGTCCGACGTGGTTCAAGGTGTACAGAGGTCCGAGGTGGATGAAACCGGCGCGGGGTCAAAGGGTGATGAAGCTGCACTAAAGGACAGTGCTGAAACACTGCAGGAATGTGGACTGTGTGTCCTCAGAGGTGCTGAAATTAATCGCTTGCTGGAGGAAAACAGGATCCTGAAGGAAGAGCTGTCCCAAAAGAAAATGAATGAGCAATTCTTAAAAGATGATGCAATTGTCAAGTATTACACTGGGCTTCCATGTTTGGCTGTTGTGATGGGTGTGCTGGCTCAGCTGCTCCCCTGTCTTCCACAGCCTGGAAGAAATCTTTCACATTTTCAGATGCTCCTTCTAACTTTAATGCGCTTGAGGCTTAATCTGCTAATCCAGCACATTGCACACCTGCTCTGCATCAACCGAAAGCTTGTGTCCACCACATTTAGAAAGACTATAGGTGTAATGTTTACACACCTCAGCCCTTTGGTGCACTGGCCAGAGAGACATTATTGTTTGCAAGGCCCCAGTGTTGTTTTGAAAATATGAATTATTATCTGTGTGAACATTGACTGATGAACTGAACGTGAAAATGTATCTACTTTTGCCCAAGTGTTGCTTCGATGCTGCATGCTGTAAATAAATTATTGCAGATTAATTCAGTTTGTAGTCTCTTGTTAAATAATGTTGAACATGTCTAAGTTACAGTAACACAACAGATCAACCGAGTTTACGATTATCCGTCACCACATGGGTAAAATATGTGACATTTGTAGTGTTAACAAGAATAAATACAGTTCAAATACAATAAACACAGAAAATGAAAACTTCTTGCAGATATACCCTGATGCATGCTCAATAATCCAGGTAGAAAAATCTAAAAAAGCTAAGTCTGGTCCTCTGGACATTCAAAAGTTGAATGTCCAGAGGACCAGACTTAGCTTTTTTAGATTTTTGCAGATATATTTCACATTAACAATGTGCTAAAATTACATGTTAAGGTGCAATTTTATCTGATATTTGCACAACAAAGTGAGTTTTAGAAAATGTAAGCATGCTTTGCAACTAATGAGAACTAGGACCAATGAAATATCAAACAAAAATTTTGAGAATAAATTCTGATTCCCGAACCACTGAGTCAGAATAAAAAACAAATTAGCAATAGTACCTTTTGCTTATTCATCATCATCAACTTTATTCAACAGACTTGTGGTCCACAAAATTAAACATAACACACACAACACATACAGAAAGAATAAATTGTAATCATTGCATAAAAAACCTGCATAAAGTCAGAAAGCAGTGCTTAGCTGCCACTTCCTCATTCTTCAACATATCCCTCCCTCCATATGCTGCACCTAGCTAGGAAATTAGCTGTCAGTGACAACTGATTCAGCAAGACATTTTTGTGCATGTGGCACATAACCACGGCTCAGTCTCCGACGGTGCCTGAGTGAGCCCCACGCATGTCAAGTGGAACCACTGGATTTTGCAGTTCTCATTGTCACAGGCCACCATGTCATCCTTCTCCTCAGGACCTTTGCAAAGGCACCACAAACGTTTTTTTGCTATTTTCTGTTTTTTCTGTTTTGGACCAGATGAGTGTTGCTCTGATAAAGGATTATCACAGGTTGTAGAGGCGGCCGCTCTGGTAGTGACATGCTACAAGTTCTGGTAAACACACCTTCAAAAAAAACTCCTGTGATTTTGTCAAAAGGGTGGTCCAGAAGGTCACATCGGGAAATACTCGTACAACTACAAGTTCTGGTAAACACACCTTCAAAAAAAACTCCTGTGATTTTGTCAAAAGGGTGGTCCAGAAGGTCACATTGGGAAATACTCGTACAACAACACAGTCTTTCTGTGACCACACCACAAAGTCACAAAAAGCTGACTTGGTCACAAACATCTGCATTTGTACCTGCCTGTAGTATTTGTGTGTTTGCTTCAAGTTTAATTTCCCATCACTTTGATAAAGACAAAAGTTGCTGTCATCTGCACAGGCCTGCATGATGAAGTTGTCGCGGTGCTTAAATGGGCATTTTATTTCCAGACATCCTTTCTCACAACATGAGCAGTGGATGATGCCATCTGGAGATGCACCAACCTCTGGAAATTCTGGATTTATTATAAATCCATTTTTCTAGGTTGAAGTTGTCATGCTGCGATGCTGACAGTTTGACGTTTCCCTTGCTTGCTCTTCATGATCGACCCCCCATTTCATGGCAGCTGTGCTTGTTGTTTTTCTGGGGTAGCACACATTGCGCACAGATGACAGAGCTGGTCTGGTGACACTGGAGGACATAACAGCAGAGGCATTAGACTGTGCACAGTCTACTTGTCCCGTGGAACGTAGAATCACCCATGGTTGGAGTGGTGCTTCATTCAGGCGCTGAGAGTGCAGAACCTAGGGGGAAAAATAGAAAATTTCTGCTACATTAATCAACATAAAATTGTAAAATCCATTACCTTCACATCACTACTTTTTCCATAGGTTAGGTTACAAATACAGTACATTCTAAAAACCTAATAAAACTTATGGTAAATAGCCTGTTCTAAAGTAGCAGAAAAGGTATAAATTAATATTATATTGGATGGATGAATGTGTGGATGGATGGATGAATGTAT
>JBBPBX010107422.1:0-11300 GCA_038048925.1 Garcialebias charrua
AACTTTTCCAGGGACAGGTGGGAGCAGGTCCAAGAAGAGCTTGTTGTGAGTAATGAAGAAAAATACAGCCACACTGCTGCTACTGTTGTTATTGAGATGATTTTCTCCACCACTGGAGATATTCACTGCAACTAGATCTGTGCTTTTAGCAGAAAATGTGGACAAGTTGGTCTTTTTGGACAAAAACTTAATATTACGTAGTTAGATTTGCTGGTGAAGATTCTCAGTCGTCCAGGACATGATAAAATCAAAAAAGGCGTTCGATACAGGATCAACTGGACTTTATTTGTTGCAGAAATAAATAAAATAAAGTCCAGTTGATCCTGTATTGAACGCCTTTTTTGATTAGTTAGATTGTAAACTGTCTATTGCTGCTTATTGTTCTGGTTCTGACTGTTATTGTATTTATTACGATTTTTATTATTGTTAGTATAGTTTATTTATTGTAAAGAATGCCATTTATTTAGATTAAAGATTAAATTAAGATTATATTACACATTAAACTGTATTCTGAATTTGACAGTAATTTATCAAGCGTTCGTCTTTGCTCAGGCTGGGCGCGTGCCCAAGAGTATAGCAGATCTGGGAGCCCCACCTCGGCTGCCTTTCTGGACTCGCCTGCCCCTCCTCACTCACCTGTAGCAGCACCTTCTGCATCACCTGCTCCTCCATAAAGGTAACGACATTTTCTTTTCTTTTTTTTTTATTTCTTTTTTATATAACTCAGCTGCCTCTCCTGACTCACATGTCCCTCTTCACCCACAGTACCAGAATCACCAGCACCTTCTGCATCACCTGCTCTTTAAAGGTAAAGACATTTTCTTTTTTTTTTTTTTTTTTTTTATATAACTGCTGCCTCTCCTGACTCACCTGTCCCTTTTCACTCACCAGCACCTTCTGCATCACCTGCTCCTCCATAAAGGTAAAGACATTTTCTTTATTTCATTTTTATATAACTCAGCTGCCTCTCCTGACTCACCTGTCCCTCTTCACTCACCAGCACCTTCTGCATCATCTGCCCCTCCATAAAGGTAAAGACATTTTCTTTTATTTTTTTGTTTCTTTTTTATATAACTCAGCTGCCTCTCCTGACTCACATGTCCCTCTTCACCCACAGTACCAGAATCACCAGCACCTTCTGCATCACCTGCTCTATAAAGGTAAAGACATTTTCTTTTTTAATTTCTTTTTTATATAACTCAGCTGCCTCTCCTGACTCACCTGTCCCTCTTCACTCACCAGCACCTTCTGCATCACCTGCTCCTCCATAAAGGTAAAGACATTTTCTTTTTATTTTATTTCATTTTTATATAACTCAGCTGCCTCTCCTGACTCACCTGTCCCTCTTCACTCACCAGCACCTTCTGCATCATCTGCCCCTCCATAAAGGTAACAACATTTTATTTTCTTTTTTTGTTTCTTTTTTTATATAACTCGGCTGCCTCTCCTGACTCACATGTCCCTCTTCACCCACAGTACCAGAATCACCAGCACTTCTGCATCACCTGCTCTATAAAGGTAAAGACATTTTCTTTTTTTAATTTCTTTTTTATATAACTCAGCTGCCTCTCCTGACTCACCTGTCCCTCTTCACTCACCAGCACCTTCTGCATCACCTGCTCCTCCATAAAGGTAAAGACATTTTCTTTTTTTTTATTTTTATATAACTCGGCTGCCTCTCCTGACTCACCTGTCCCTCTTCACTCACCAGCACCTTCTGCATCACCTGCTCCTCCATAAAGGTAAAGACATTTTCTTTTTATTTTATTTCATTTTTATATAACTCAGCTGCCTCTCCTGACTCACCTGTCCCTCTTCACTCACCAGCACCTTCTGCATCATCTGCCCCTCCATAAAGGTAACGACATTTTATTTTCTTTTTTTGTTTCTTTTTTTATATAACTCGGCTGCCTCTCCTGACTCACATGTCCCTCTTCACCCACAGTACCAGAATCACCAGCACTTCTGCATCACCTGCTCTATAAAGGTAAAGACATTTTCTTTTTTTAATTTCTTTTTTATATAACTCAGCTGCCTCTCCTGACTCACCTGTCCCTCTTCACTCACCAGCACCTTCTGCATCACTTGCTCCTCCATAAAGGTAAAGACATTTTCTTTTTTTTATTTCATTTTTATATAACTCGGCTACCTCTCCTGACTCACCTGTCCCTCTTCACTCACCAGCACCTTCTGCATCATCTGCCCCTCCATAAAGGTAACGACATTTTCTTTTCTTTTTTTGTTTCTTTTTTATATAACTCGGCTGCCTCTCCTGACTCACATGTCCCTCTTCACCCACAGTACCAGAATCACCAGCACTTCTGTATCACCTGCTCTATAAAGGTAAAGACATTTTCTTTTTTTTAATTTCTTTTTTATATAACTCAGCTGCCTCTCCTGACTCACCTGTCCCTCTTCACTCACCAGCACCTTCTGCATCACCTGCTCCTCCATAAAGGTAAAGACATTTTCTTTTTATTTTATTTCATTTTTATATAACTCGGCTACCTCTCCTGACTCATCTGTCCCTCTTCACTCACCAGCACCTTCTGTATCATCTGCCCCTCCATAAAGGTAACTACATTTTATTTTCTTTTTTTGTTTCTTTTTTATATAACTCGGCTGCCTCTCCTGACTCGCATGTCCCTCTTCACCCACAGTACCAGAATCACCAGCACGTCTGCATCACCTGCTCTATAAAGGTAAAGACATTTTCTTTTTTTATTTCTTTTTTATATAACTCAGCTACCTCTCCTGACTCACCTGTCCTTCTTCACTCACCAGCACCTTCTGCATCACCTGCTCCTCCATAAAGGTAAAGACATTTTCTTTTCTTTTTATTTTATTTCATTTTTATATAACTCAGCTGCCTCTCCTGACTCACCTGTCCCTCTTCACTCACCAGCACCTTCTGCATCATCTGCCCCTCCATAAAGGTAACGACATTTTATTTTATTTTTTTGTTTCTTTTTTATATAACTCGGCTGCCTCTCCTGACTCGCTTGTCTCTCTTCACTCACCAGCACCTTCTGCATCACCAGTACCCTACACCTCAGATGCCTTTCTGGACTCACCTGCCCCTCCTCACTCACTTGCACCAGTATCAACATCACCTTCTGCATCACTTGCCCTTCCACCTCGGCTGCCATTTTGGACTCACCTGCCCCTCTTCACTCACCTGCACCAGCATCAACATCACCTTCTGCATCACTTGCCCTTTCACCTCGGCTGCCATTTTGGACTCACCTGCCCCTCCTCACTCACCTGCACCAGCATCAACATCACCTTCTGCATCACTTGCCCCTTCACCTCAGCTGCCATTTTGGACTCACTTGCCCCTCCTCACTCACCTGCACCAGTATCAACATCACCTTCTGCATCACTTGCCCCTCCACCTCAGCTGCCATTTTGGACTCACCTGCCCTTCCTCACTCACCTGCAACTTCTGCAACTCCCTCCCAATAAGCCTTTCTCCCTCCCCTGCAACACCCCTTCCATAAAAGTAAGGACATTTTCTTCTCTTTTTTATAGTACAGTGTACAGTAAACTGGAAATTGTGTTAAAAATATGGACATTATAGATGGTCTATTAAATTTATAAAACAAATAAAGTTCTTAATTAATTGGAGCCTTTTAAGTGCATATATATATATAGTATATTATATATATTATATGTATATATATATATATTATATATGTATGTATATATATATATATATATATGTATATATATATATATATATATATATATATATATATATATATATATATATATATATATATATATGTTATATGTATATATATATATGTATATATATATATGTATATATATCTGTATATACATATGGTATTTCTGTTTTTATTTGTCAGTTTCGGTCCTCCAATAAATGTCAACACTTCTGCTTGTCTTGGACAAATGTTTTCTTTTACACTTGATTTAAGGCTGGTCTCATCTGTATTTGATAGAGAAAGATAAAAATTAATATTTCATATTTGAAATGGAAGCATATTTGGTGTAATTATTTTTAGGAAAATGGTGAACTTGGCATTCTTAGTGGAGACAGGGAACAATATTTGGAAATGTTAGTTTACTTAAATTGCTTTTTTAAGTTCAATTGCTGCCTTAAAATCTTGAGTTAAATGAATTCAAAAAGGGAATTGGTATGTCAGTTTAACTTTAACATGAGAGTTGAAAGTATATATCGGGTATACAGTAATTGTTTGTTACTTTAACAAATGAAAACAAGTTTTTATGAATGGATAGTGTAACTTTGCAAGTTGTTTAAACTCAGAGTATGAAGTTCATACAACAAGTACCGGTAAACATTAATTAAACAAGGGTATAACTTAGTTATTTGAGTTCAAATAGAATATGATTGTAATTTTACTTGACAAGAGTACCAGTACTCAATTTTTGGAGAATGAATAATGTTCTATAGTTAGTCATTTCAACTTATGGTATCATATTTAAACAATGACATCATAAATTGGGCTACTTTTCTAGCTTGCCATCCTAAGTTGGAAAAAAAACATTTGAAGTTGCGTTAACTTGTTTTTAAGGCAGCTTTTGAACTCAAGGTTTTAAGTTTAACCACCCTATTTATTTTAACAGTGTAGTCATTTCAAGTTTGTTCTACTTGATGTATTTAAACATTATCAGCTGCTTGAGATTTTTTGTAAGTTTTGTTTCATGTGCTTTGATTAATACAAAGTCAACATTTCTGAGTACCGTACATGTATTCTGTACTTGGATCAAGGGCAACAAACTAATAAAAATTGATTTTTGTTACCTTTAAAAATGTCTCATCTTGTACTTAAATTTTTGAGTTCTGTTAACTAACTTTCCTGGGTTAAAAAGTGAAAACTTTAAAGTCTTGATAAATGAAAAAAAGGGGCTTCGTTTTGTCCTGGTATAGAGTAGGGAGAACAGTACAGCATAGTTTGTGGATAACAGACGAGATGAAGTACCTAGAGAACCCATGCATGTACACGGAGAACATGCAAACACATGCAGAAAGACATCTGGCTGGGATTTTAACACCTGCAACAGTACTACCAACTGCGCCATTGTGCAGCCTCAAAACTGTAAATATACTCAGAACCCAATTTTAGGTCTTTTGCAGCTTCACAATAAATTATTTTCATGTGTTCAATGTTAAACTGGTTAGATGTATGGAGTCTTTTTGGAGCTGGTATACAAGTTTTTAGCTACTTCTCTCAATTCATGATAAATAAAGGTTCTGGACCAAATTAGTCCACCTCCGATATGAGTAACATAAACGGATGTGGGCCGGATGAAGCATTCCATGAACGGGTCCAAAACGGATCCGGGCCGGATGAAACATTCCATGAACGGGTCCAAAACGGATCCGGGCCGGATGTACCCAAAAACCCTCTTTAATGAGTGGATCCGGATAGGGTCCGGACCATATCCGATCTGGATCTGTGATCCGGATCCGAATCGGATCCGATCCGCTGTGCAAGTGGACTCCGATCCGGATCCGTTTTAACAAGCTCTATTATGGATCCTTCGACGGAGGCATCTTTTAATCTGATCTGCACAACAGATCCAAAACATTAGTTTACCTAAAAGTGAAATAATCAATTTAACCCTGAAATCAAAAAATACTGTAGCCTACTTTTATTTTAGAAAATATAATTTACTATTTCCTAAGACCCCCTTGCTAGTATACAGTCTATGATAATTAGCCAATTCCTTGAGCCTTCTAAGATCTGCCTTCTTGTTGGATTTATTTATGTATCGTGTATATTTTCATGCCCTCCTAAATTGTCAATTTGAAATTATTAAGCTCAGTGGCTCATTTATTCAAAGTAAAAATATGGGCTCTTTCATTTTGGCCTGTTGTTCCAGGTATATAACTATTAGTCCAGGGGTGTCAAACTCATTTTGATCTGGGGGCCGCATACAGCTTAATCTGATCTCAAGGGGGTCAGACCAGAATACTCATTCCAAAAGTCCACTTTTGTCTTTGTATTAGTGCAAAGAATAAAGAAATTATAAAAATATTAACATTAAATTAATTGTCCTTTTACATTTTTACTCAGTTTAACATTTAAGTGCATTACATATTAAAGAACTGATCAGTGATTGCACGTTTTAAAACATTTATTCAACAAACTGTTTTGTTAAATACCCTGATGCATGCTCAATAATCCAGGTAGAGAGATCTAAAAAAGCTAAATCTGGGCTTCTGGACATACAAAAAAACAGTTCTGTTAAAACCCTTTCCTGCATGTTAAAAGTGCATCAAAATTTAGAAATGAATGAATTTTAAATCCATTTTCCACATCTAGGAAGCAACTGTGAACCCATAAATTGAGCTTCGAGCGTAGCTGTTTTATTACTGCAGATTTTTAAGAAAATAGCGTTTATTATTTTTTTCTTTATTTTTTTTTATAATTCAGATTCATCTGCGGGCCGACTAAAACCCCCTGGCGGGTCTTTGTCACCCCTTAGTCGATTTTTAAAGTCCAACTCTCCACTTATTATAAATTGAGATTCAATTTATGTCCCCAATAGATTAAAATTAAAGATGTATTTATTTAAGACCTGTCTGTGAGGGCTACTCCCTCCTTAGCACTTTGAGATTTCCATTAATGAAAAGTGCGTTATAAATTGAATTCATTACTATTATTATTATTATTTATTTTTCTTCAAACCCCAATCTGTCCTCTTCTTTTATTCATCTGACTCCAAACAGTTATTAAACTCTGTACCTGCATCCCTTTACTTTTATTAAATGTTTCAGAACGAATAACCCAACTGGATGACTAAATTAAAAAATAAAGTGACTCCGACCTGTTTTTGGTTTTTCTAGAAATTATTATGCTCCTGTCTGCAGTACCTTTTTTCGTCCATCAGGGGTCTCCATTATACTCAGGCTCAATGTTGCCAGCTGTACGATAATTTTCGTATTTGTACGATAATTTTGCCCTCTGTACGATCAATAATCCCGACAAAGGCCAAAAATACAATAATTTCGCCATTCTGTAAACGTGTAGTTGTGATCGGTTTCCATCAGCCTGTCGCAACTGTCTGTCGGAGTTTTTTTGTGAACCCTGAAGGCGTCTTGGAATTCCAGCTAATCGTGCTTTTCCAAATGTGACAGAAGACTTTCTGTAGAGCTCATTAATTACCACCAGACAATAATGCGTATTAATGTCTATGGTTCCCCCCAGTACTGACGCCACAAAGCTGTGAGTGCCTGTTAGATGCTATAGTATTCAACAATAGAGTGACTTATTTTGTTTATGATAGGTGTACGATAGTCCTACATTTCTCACCTGGCAACCCTGCTCAGGCTATACACGAAACGACTGTCTTTTGCGTCCCCATAGTTGCCAAATCTGCTTATTTCAAGCGGCATTGGGCTTATTTTCCCTGGAGTCGCTTTCAAATTTGATCATCCGTTTGTGGCGGGTTGTCATTTTTGCTTCTCGCGGACATTGAGTCGCTTATTTTTGCTTGTTTTGAAGGAGCTGATCGCTTCTTTCGGTCTAGAGATCTGGCAACCCTGCCCGGTCGATGCTCACAAGACGTGTACATTCACTGGAGCTATTCACAAAAATACGTCTTCCAGATTGGTAATCCACTTTCTCTGCTTCTTATATTGGAGAATGTAAGTATGATACGTTCGGTTCTACCTCCTCACGTCCTTTACACAAATTATAAGACTACATCTCGTAAACCAGTCGGACTTAGTGGCTCGTTAGCTTTGCTGTTAGCTGTTAAATTCGTCTACAAAAACCAACTTTGGATTATTTAAAGTCAATATTGTTTATCTACATGACGCGCCACTGTACGCTTTGTTAGCGAATCCGATGTGAGTTGTCTACCGTTACAAAGTTATAAAATGTCCGCTGTAGGCAGCCTATGCTATGCTAACGGGAGGTTCACTGCAATTTTCCAACTTTCCCGTTTGTCTAAGTGTTATAACCTAAAATTATTGAGATAGAATGTCATAATCCTTTTTGATCAATCCTTCCAATTGTGACGGTTCATTCGGCCCTAATTAATTTATCTCGAACTATCCGTAAATATTTTATTTGTTTATTCAAAAAACTGTTACCAATCCTGAGGCCTTCTAGCCTGGTTAAAACCAGACCCTCGTTCAGAGCTGAGCTGAAGTTCTATTTTTTCATTTCACCCACATTCACGCTGTAGAAAATGATCTCGTCCTGTTAAAATGGAGAAGTGTAAACCGTTTTAATGTAATGTTTATTTTTGTGTTTCAGGAACCCAGCCCCAACTCCTGAGGAGGTGGAGAATTCGTTTATTACTCTATTAACTGCTGTATCTAAATAAACTTTGTTCTTAACCTTAGCGCCTCAATGTTTGTTTCATATTTAATCTTCAGATAGCATGTGACAAGTTTAAGAAGAAAAAGCAATCCATAAATATGTCATACAGGCTAAAAATACAGTAATCATTATTTTCCTCCTTCCATTTTTGAATTCTTTAAAGTCCATGACTCACCATGTTTTCAAATTGCATCGCCATTATTTATTTGTTTATTTCATGATTTATAGCAGATTTTTAGCAAAAGCTCCGGGAAGATCTGCCCCTCTCTTTTTTCTCTCCCCGCGGGTCGGGAGTTCAGAAAGGTAGCCGCACAGCGGAGCTCATAACGCTCGTGCCCCGTGCTCCACGCTGGACAGAACCGAGCCCTGAGTCAACGAAAAGAACTCCAAAGGTAACAGCAGAACGGGGAGCCAGGGAGAAGACGAGAGAAGCCGCGCGGCTCATGCTCCTCTCTGCGCAGAAGCTGAGAGGCTTTGAGAGCAGCGAGCAACAGTCCGCAGGGTGTTATATCTTATTAAAACGTCTATAAAATAAATAGTAAATAAAAACAGAGCACTGGTCCAGTTGTACACACAAATGCACCAAGAAATATGCAGTTTTAACTCTCATTTTTAAAAGATATGTATGGGAACAATTAAATAAATAACAAGTAGGACCGTGGTTTTATTGAGGCAAAAAATATTGTGATATCAAGGTATTTTACTTAATAATTTCTGTATATAGCCTGTTTCAGCTTTTTCAGCTAATTCTACATTTTTAATCCAACTTTTCAGCCTAATTTAGCAAAACCATGCTCTTGTTTAGCTATTTTTTTTAAATCATTCTAATTAACTTAAACTGTTTATTTTCATTATACCAGTGTTTTTCAACCTTTTTGGAGCCAAGGCACAGTGTTTTCATTGAAAAAATCACGAGGCACACCACCAACCAGAATTGTAAACAGAGATACTGTACTCTGTATCCGCCTATATTAAATATATAGTCATTCTTATCATAGTGTCTTGGATAGAAATGAAATAAACACAGAAATGTATTTTTATCATTTTATATTTCTTATTTCAATGTGGTCTTGTGACTGTTACATGCTCAAAGCAGCAAGGGGCGATATGTACCATTTAAGTTTACCGGTATATATATATATATATATATATATATATATTTATTATTATATATATATATATATATTTTTTTTTTTTTGGGTACTTCATTGTGTATTTTATGAGTGTGGACAAAGTCAAACACTAAAGCTGTTTAGAAAACCACTTGGTTTCTAAACTTAAAAATATTTAGATCACAGATCAAAAATTTAAACTGAGAGCCTGTATCATTTTAAGGGAAAAATATGTTGTTTCAAAATTTCATAGCGTCTACAAATCCCCCCCAAAAAATTGGGATAAATCCATTTTTCCCACTGTGCCGTAGTAAGTGGACCACTTATAGCTTTGGCCCCCTCTCGGCCCCCCCAGCAATAAAAGTCTAGCTCCGCCACTGGTCCAGAGCAGCACAGCGCTGCAGAGAGAGAAAGACAAAGAGAGCCACGCGCAGTTTGGAGAGCAGAGACAAGCCACCCAGGTGAGGCAGGCAAGCTGACGTGACATGGCAGGAAACCATTATTTTAGAACATAAAAAAGGATTTAGTATTCTGTGACTAATTTTATTCTATTTTTAACTGGTCCAGGTGGAACTCTCGGATTATTTTATCAGCGAAAGTCAGCGCGTTTTCCTCAATTCCTCACCCCAGTCCCGCCCTTACTTATTCAATCTCGAATTATAAGTAAGTCTAAATTGTCACTGTTTTAAACTAGACACCACCTAGTAAGTTTACAGTTAACTTGGTCTCAGAGTTACAGGGTCAGCGGCGAATAAATTATTTATTTATTCTAAAACCCCGACCCCTCTGTTCCAAACGCCCGTCGGCATTTGGGAGGCGCGACCATTGCGTGTTTTTACCTGGGACTTGGGTATTATTATTTACTTCACGTATACGTATACTTGTCTTATTTCCTTATCTTAATGAGTCCAACACACTGAGTTAAAATTTGCCTATTAATGTCCAATCACAGATTTCGTTTAAACAGGAATCTGCTTACCTTTTTTGTAGAGGTGACCGGTCACTGATCAGTGCTCTGGACTCCCGCTCATCCTTTCCTGTCCGCGCGTGCAACCAATCTCGGTGGAACCTCCATTTGTTGGCTTTGATTCTTATCCGCCCCAGAATTCGTTTTTTGGTTCACTTTGGAACAGAAAGGAGAGATACACTTACACACGACAGACGCTCACTTAAAGTTCCAAACCAGTTTAATTAACACTGGAAATCCCAGGATATTTAAATCAGTACAATCTTTACCAGAGCCCAGCCAAATGGCTCTTTTTTTAGGAATTTGTAATCCTTGAGTAAGCATGCCTGGAGACTTTTTCCTTCTATGTAAATGTGAAGGCTTTCGTAGTAGGAGAATGCATTTGGGGGGGATATGCTGGGGGACTTGTGTCTATTGTTTGCGAAAGAATGGCAAACATTCCAATCTAATTGGCTTGGCTGATGGCTCTTGTAACAGATTCACATGTGGAAAATGTTATGCAGAGACAGGTTGTGTTCTGACATACTGTCATTGTGATTTTTGGGCAGCACGGTGGCACAACTGGTAGAGCTGCTGCCTCTCAGCGAGAAGGTTGCCGGTTCAAATCCCGGTCTGGGGCCTTTCTGGGTGGAGTTTGCATGTTCTCCCCGTGCATGCGTGGGTTTCCTCCGGGTACTCCGGTTTCCTCCCACAGACCAAAAAACATGCTTGTTAGGCTGATTGGTGACTCTAAATTGACCCTAGGTGTGAGTGTGAGAGTGGATGGTTGTTTGGTGTGAGTGAGACAGGTCCCTCTTGTAAATGAGTCCCCGTGACTCAACGAGGCTAGCCTGTATAAATAAAGGTTGAATGAATGAATGAAATATATATAATATATATAATATATATATATATATATAT
>JBBPBX010107424.1:0-11300 GCA_038048925.1 Garcialebias charrua
GCTACAACCTCACCAAATTTCAGCTCTCTATGTATAAAGATGGTCGAGTTATAACCATTTGAAAGTAGCGTTGGCGGCCATCAGCTGAAATTGGTCAAAAACAGCTGAATATTATCTAAAATAGCAGAAATAAGCTTAAATTAGCAGCAGGATTTAGTACGAGCTTAATTGGGAATAATCTGAAACATCTTAAACAATCTGAAATCTGAAATAATCTGAAATAAGCAAAAAAAGTGGAAACTATCTGAAAAAAGCTAAAGATAGCATAAACAGCTGAATATTATCTAAAATAGCAGAAATAAGCTTAAATTATCTGAAGTAATTAGAAATAGCATAATTGTGAATAATCTGAAATATCTGAAACAATCTGAAATCTGAAAAAATCTGAACTAAGCAGAAATAAGCAAAATAAAGTTGAAATTATCTGAAAAAAGCTTAAGATAGCAAAAACAGCTGAATATTATCTGAAATAGCAGAAAGAAGCTTAAAAGTCTTAGAAATTAGTAGAGAGAGTACAGTTTTGCAGAATTATGCTGGAAAAAGTTGAAATGAGTTCAAATAATGTAAAATTTGTTGAAACAAGCCTAAATTAGCATTAAAACAGCTTAATAGTAGCTAAAATATCAGAAGAAGCTGAAACTAGCAGAAATAAGCATAAAGCAGCATCATCTGAATAATGTAAAATATCTGAAACAATCTGAAATCTGAAAACATCTGAACTAAGCAAAAATAAGCAAAATAAAGTTGAAATTATCTGAAAAAAGCTTAAGATAGCAAAAACAGCTGAATATTATCTGAAATAGCAGAAAGAAGCTTAAATGTCTTAGAAATTAGTAGAGAGAGTAAATTTTTGTAGAATTAGGCTGGAAAAAGTTGAAATGAGTTCAAATAATGTAAAATGTGTTGAAACAAGCCTAAATTAGCATAAAAACAGCTTAATAGTAGCTAAAATAGCAGAAGAAGCTGAAACTAGCAGAAATAAGCACAAAGCAGCATAATATGAAGTATCTGAAACAATCTGAAATTGAAAAAAATCTGAAATAAGTAGAAATAAGCAAAATAAAGTTGAAAATATCTGAATAAAGCTGAAATTGGCCAAAAACAGCTGAACAACAGCTAAAACAAGCAGAAACAATCTTAAATTACCAGAAGGAAGTTGGTAGAGCATGGTTTTGCTGAATTAGGCTGAAAAAAGTTGGATTGATTAAAAAAAATTGTTGAAATAGCTGAAAAAGCTGAAACTATCATAAAACAGCTAAATAGTAGCTAAAATAGCTAAAATATCTTAATCTTTCAAAAATTATCTGAAAGGAGCATAATGATCTGAAATTAGCAGAAATAAGTCAGTAGAAGTACAAAAATGTTGAAGTAAGCTGCATAAAGCTGAAAAGAGTGCAAAGCAGTTGAAAAAACAGCTGAAATTAGCTGAAAGTAGCTGAAATATTTTTAAAAAAATGTACAAGGTAGCTGAAGGAAGCTAAGCTGGTCCAAAATGTGAAAGGAGTAGTGAAATATTCTAAAGAGTTCCAAAGATATCAAGGATGAAAAATTAGCTCCATTCATTTTCAATGGGGAAGAAAATGGCCGAAAAGGCTAAATAATTCAAAAAGCTAAAGTTGCACCAATACCAAAAGTCATAGCCATCATGTCCTAAATGAGCTGAACATTTTGATATATAAATTGTTGAAATAGCACAAAAACTGTAGGAGGAGTAGCGTGCCAAAAAACGTACGGAATCAGGATAGTAACCGGACACAATCTCTATAGTGTGAATGCCTTGTTGGCATTCACACAACTAGATTGCATTTCCTGAGAAAATGCATGTGTGAATGCCAAAATGGCCGCTTCACCCAACTTGCATGTTCAATCAAAATGGCCGCTTTACCTAATGTGCTTATTAAATCAAAATGGCTAACTTGTCTACTTAAATTGTAGAACCAAAATGGTAACAATACATGCATTGACTTACTTCGCAAGGCAATTAACTGCCTTGTATATTGAACCAAAATGGCCACTTCACCTAAATTGCATGTTCAATCAAAATGGCCGCTTCACCTAATGCATGATAAAGGATGTCCATAGCTACAACCTCACCAAATTTCGGCTCTCTATGAATAAAGATGGCTGAGTTAAAGCCATTTGAATGTAGCGTTGGCGGCCATCTTGGATTTTTACAGTTTTTTAATGTTTTACTTTGTCGGCCATCTTGGATTTTTGATTTGGATTCCGTACGTGATAGATAATGTCCTCGGCTACAACCTCACCAAATTTCGGCTCTCTATGTATAATGATGGCTGAGTTAAAGCCATTTGAAAGTAGCGTTGGCGGCCATCTTGGATTTTTGATTTTGATATAGCATTTGATAGGAAACATTCTCAGCTATGACTACACAAAGTTTCAGCTCATTATAACTAAAATTGACCATTTTATAGTATTTTTACTTTTTTGCATTGTCGGCCATCTTGGATTTTTTTTTTGGATTCTATACATGATAGATAATGTCCTCAGCTACAACCTCACCAAATTTCAGCTCTCTATGTATAAAGATGGTCGAGTTATAACCATTTGAAAGTAGCGTTGGCGGCCATCAGCTGAAATTGGTCAAAAACAGCTGAATATTATCTAAAATAGCAGAAATAAGCTTGAATTAGCAGCAGGATTTAGTAAGAGCTTAATTGGGAATAATCTGAAACATCTTAAACAATCTGAAATCTGAAATAATCTGAAATAAGCAAAAAAAGTGGAAATTATCTGAAAAAAGCTAAAGATAGCATAAACAGCTGAATATTATCTAAAATAGCAGAAATAAGCTTAAATTATCTGAAGTAATTAGAAATAGCATAATTGTGAATAATCTGAAATATCTGAAACAATCTGAAATCTGAAAAAATCTGAACTAAGCAGAAATAAGCAAAATAAAATTGAAATTATCTGAAAAAAGCTTAAGATAGCAAAAACAGCTGAATATTATCTGAAATAGCAGAAAGAAGCTTAAATGTCTTAGAAATTAGTAGAGAGAGTACAGTTTTGCAGAATTAGGCTGGAAAAAGTTGAAATGAGTTCAAATAATGTAAAATTTGTTGAAACAAGCCTAAATTAGCATTAAAACAGCTTAATAGTAGCTAAAATAGCAGAAGAAGCTGAAACTAGCAGAAATAAGCACAAAGCAGCATCATCTGAATAATCTAAAATATCTGAAACAATCTGAAATCTGAAAAAATCTGAACTAAGCAGAAATAAGCAAAATAAAGTTGAAATTATCTGAAAAAAGCTTAAGATAGCAAAAACAGCTGAATATTATCTGAAATAGCAGAAAGAAGCTTAAATGTCTTAGAACTTAGTAGAGAGAGTACATTTTTGCAGAATTTGGCTGGAAAAAGATGAAATGAGTTCAAATAATGTGGAATGTGTTGAAACAAGCCTAAATTAGCATAAAAACAGCTTAATAGTAGCTAAAATAGCAGAAGAAGCTGAAACTAGCAGAAATAAGCACAAAGCAGCAGAAGATGAAGTATCTGAAACAATCTGAAATTGAAAAAAATCTGAAATAAGTAGAAATAAGCAAAATAAAGTTGAAAATATCTGAATAAAGCTGAAATTGGCCAAAAACAGCTGAACAACAGCTAAAACAAGCAGAAACAATCTTAAATTACCAGAAGGAAGTTGGTAGAGCATGGTTTTGCTGAATTAGGCTGAAAAAAGTTGGATTGATTAAAAAAAATTGTTGAAATAGCTGAAAAAGCTGAAATTATCATAAAACAGCTAAATAGTAGCTAAAATAGCTAAAATATCCCAATCTTTCAAAAATTATCTGAAAGGAGCATAATGATCTGAAATTAGCAGAAATAAGTCAGTAGAAGTACAAAAATGTTGAAGTAAGCTGCATAAAGCTGAAAAGAGTGCAAAGCAGTTGAAAAAACAGCTGAAATTAGCTGAAAGTAGCTGAAATATTTTTAAAAAAATGTACAAGGTAGCTGAAGGAAGCTAAGCTGGTCCAAAATGTGAAATGAGTAGTGAAATATTGTAAAGAGTTCCAAAGATATCAAGGATGAAAAATTAGCTCCATTCATTTTCAATGGGGAAGAAAATGGCCGAAAAGGCTAAATAATTCAAAAAGCTAAAGTTGCACCAATACCAAAAGTCATAGCACCCATGTCCTAAATGAGCTGAACATTTTGATATATGAATTGTTGCAATAGCACAAAAACTGTAGGAGGAGTAGCGTGCCAAAAAACGTACGGAATCAGGATAGTACCCGGAAGAATAATAATAATAAATATAAACACAATCACTATAGTGTGAATGCCTATGTGGCATTCACACAACTAGATTGCATTTCCTGAGAAAATGCATGTGTGAATGCCAAAATGGCCGCTTCACCCAACTTGCATGTTCAATCAAAATGGCCGCTTTACCTAATGTGCTTATTAAATCAAAATGGCTAACTTGTCTACTTAAATTGTAGAACCAAAATGGTAACAATACATGCATTGACTTACTTCGCAAGGCAATTAACTGCCTTGTATATTGAACCAAAATGGCCACTTCACCTAAATTGCATGTTCAATCAAAATGGCCGCTTCACCTAATGCATGATAAAGGATGTCCATAGCTACAACCTCACCAAATTTCAGCTCTCTATGAATAAAGATGGCTGAGTTAAAGCCATTTGAAAGTAACATTGGCAGCCATCAGCTGAAATTGGTCAAAAACAGCTGAACAACAGCTAAAACAAGCAGAAAATATCTTAAATTACCAGAAGGAAGTTGGTAGAACATGGTTTTGCTGAATTAGGCTGAAAAAAGTTGGATTGATTAAAAAAAATTGTTGAAATAGCTGAAAAAGCTGAAATTTGCATAAACAGCTAAATAGTAGCTAAAATAGCAAAAATATCTTAATCTTTCAAAAATTTGCTGAAAGGAGCATAATGATCATAAGTCAGTATAAGTACAACAATGTTGAAGTAAGCTGCATTAAGCTGAAAAGATCGCAAAGTCGTTGTAGAAACAGTTGAAATTAGCTGAAAGTAGCCGAAATATTTTTAAAAAATGTACAAGGTAGCTGAAGGAAGTTGAGTTGGTCCAAAATGTGAAAGGAGTAGTGAAATATTGTAATGAGTTCCAAAGATATCAAGGATGTAAAATGAGCTCATTGAGTTCATTTGAGCTCCATTCATTTTCAATGGGAAAAAAATGGCCGAAAAGGCTGAATATTTCAAAAAGCTAAAGTTGCACCAATACCAAAAGTCATAGCCATCATGTCCTGAATGAGCTGAACATTTTGATATATGAATTGTTGAAATAGCACAAAAACTGTAGGAGGAGTAGCGTGCCAAAAAACGTACGGAATCAGGATAGTAACAGATGTAATTGTAACACTAGATTGCATTTCCTGAGAAAATGCATGTGTGAATGCCAAAATGGCCGCTTCACCCAACTTGCATGTTCAATCAAAATGGCCGCTTTACCTAATGTGCTTATTAAATCAAAATGGCTAACTTGTCTACTTAAATTGTAGAACAAAAATGGTAACAATACATGCATTGACTTACTTCGCAAGGCAATTAACTGCCTTGTATATTGAACCAAAATGGCCACTTCAGCTAATTTGCATATTCAATCAAAATGGCCGCTTCACCTAATGCATGATAAAGAATGTCCATAGCTACAACCTCACCAAATTTTGGCTCTCTATGAATAAATATGGCTGATTTAAAGCCATTTGAAAGTAGCGTTGGTGGCCATCTTGGATTTTACAGTATTTTTAATGTTTTGCTTTGTCGGCCATCTTGGATTTTTGATTTGGATTCCGTACATGATAGAGGATTCCCTCAGCTACAACCTCACCAAATTTCGGCTCTCTATGTATAATGATGGCTGAGTTAAAGCCATTTGAAAGTAGCGTTGGAAGCCATCTTGGATTTTACAGTATTTTTAATGTTTTGCTTTGTCGGCCATCTTGGATTTTTGATTTGGATTCCATACATGATAGAGGATTCCCTCAGCTACAACCTCACCAAATTTCAGCTCTCTATTAATAAAGATGGCTGAGTTAAAGCCATTTGAATGTAGCGTTGGCGGCCATCTTGGATTTTTACAGTTTTTTAATGTTTTACTTTGTCAGCCATCTTGGATTTTTGATCTGGATTCCGTACATGATAGATAATGCCCTCAGCTACAACCTCACCAAATTTCGGCTCTCTATGAATAAATATGGCTGATTTAAAGCCATTTGAAAGTAGCGTTGGTGGCCATCTTGGATTTTACAGTATTTTTAATGTTTTGCTTTGTCGGCCATCTTGGATTTTTGATTTGGATTCCGTACATGATAGAGGATTCCCTCAGCTACAACCTCACCAAATTTCAGCTCTCTATGAATAAAGATGGCTGAGTTAAAGCCATTTGAATGTAGCGTTGGCGGCCATCTTGGATTTTTACAGTTTTTTAATGTTTTACTTTGTCGGCCATCTTGGATTTTTGATTTGGATTCCGTACATGATAGATACTGTCCTCAGCTACAACCTCACCAAATTTCGGCTCTCTATGTATAATGATGGCTGAGTTAAAGCCATTTGAAAGTAGCGTTGGCGGCCATCTTGGATTTTTGATTTTGATATAGCAGTTGATAGGAAACACTCTCAGCTATCACTACACCAAGTTTCAGCTCAATATCACTAAAATTGACCATTTTATAGTATTTTTAATTTTTGCATTGTCGGCCATCTTGGATTTTTTTTTGGATTCTATACATGATAGATAATGTCCTCAGCTACAACCTCACCAAATTTCAGCTCTCTATGTATAAAGATGGCCGAGTTATAACCATTTGAAAGTAGCGTTGGCGGCCATCAGCTGAAATTGGTCAAAAACAGCTGAATATTATCTAAAACAGCAGAAATAGGCTTAAATTAGCAGCAGGATTTAGTAAGAGCTTAATTGGGAATAATCTGAAACATCTTAAACAATCTGAAATCTGAAATAATCTGAAATAAGCAAAAAAAAGTGGAAATTATCTGAAAAAAGCTAAAGATAGCATAAACAGCTGAATATTATCTAAAATAGCAGAAATAAGCTTAAATTATCTGAAGTAATTAGAAATAGCATAATTGTGAATAATCTGAAATATCTGAAACAATCTGAAATCTGAAAAAATCTGAACTAAGCAGAAATAAGCAAAATAAAATTGAAATTATCTGAAAAAAGCTTAAGATAGCAAAAACAGCTGAATATTATCTGAAATAGCAGAAAGAAGCTTAAAAGTCTTAGAAATTAGTAGAGAGAGTACAGTTTTGCAGAATTATGCTGGAAAAAGTTGAAATGAGTTCAAATAATGTGGAATTTGTTGAAACAAGCCTAAATTAGCATTAAAACAGCTTAATAGTAGCTAAAATAGCAGAAGAAGCTGAAACTAGCAGAAATAAGCACAAAGCAGCATAATCTGAATAATCTAAAATATCTGAAACAATCTGAAATCTGAAAAAATCTGAACTAAGCAGAAATAAGCAAAATAAAGTTGAAATTATCTGAAAAAAGCTTAAGATAGCAAAAACAGCTGAATATTATCTGAAATAGCAGAAAGAAGCTTAAATGTCTTAGAAATTAGTAGAGAGAGTACATTTTTGCAGAATTTGGCTGGAAAAAGTTGAAATGAGTTCAAATAATGTGGAATGTGTTGAAACAAGCCTAAATTAGCATAAAAACAGCTTAATAGTAGCTAAAATAGCAGAAGAAGCTGAAACTAGCAGAAATAAGCACAAAGCAGCATAATATGAAGTATCTGAAACAATCTGAAATTGAAAAAAATCTGAAATAAGTAGAAATAAGCAAAATAAAGTTGAAAATATCTGAATAAAGCTGAAATTGGCCAAAAACAGCTGAACAACAGCTAAAACAAGCAGAAACAATCTTAAATTACCAGAAGGAAGTTGGTAGAGCATGGTTTTGCTGAATTAGGCTGAAAAAAGTTGGATTGATTAAAAAAAGTTGTTGAAATAGCTGAAAAAGCTGAAATTATCATAAAACAGCTAAATAGTAGCTAAAATAGCTAAAATATCCCAATCTTTCAAAAATTATCTGAAAGGAGCATAATGATCTGAAATTAGCAGAAATAAGTCAGTAGAAGTACAAAAATGTTGAAGTAAGTTGCATAAAGCTGAAAAGAGTGCAAAGCAGTTGAAAAAACAGCTGAAATTAGCTGAAAGTAGCTGAAATATTTTTAAAAAAATGTACAAGGTAGCTGAAGGAAGCTAAGCTGGTACAAAATGTGAAATGAGTAGGTAAATATTGTAAAGAGTTCCAAAGATATCAAGGATGAAAAATTAGCTCCATTCATTTTCAATGGGGAAGAAAATGGCCGAAAAGGCTAAATAATTCAAAAAGCTAAAGTTGCACCAATACCAAAAGTCATAGCCGGAGTGTCCTAAATGAGCTGAACATTTTGATATATAAATTGTTGAAATAGCACAAAAACTGTAGGAGGAGTAGCGTGCCAAAAAACGTACGGAATCAGGATAGTAACCGGAAGTTGCGGAATAATAATAATAACTAGAAAAACCGCATTTCCTACGAAAATGCACGTGTGAATGCCTTAGCGCCGCTCCGCCCTTCTCGCGGCGACCGCGGGAAGTCGAGCTGGTCCACCCCGAAACACTCTCGTGCCTTTCCCGTACCCGTTCGGCACCTAGTGCGTGCACTCAATTTGGTCCACATTCCAAAATGGCCGCCTTCCCATTTATCGTACAACGTTGACGCCAGAGGGTTTTCTGTGCGTCTTGGTGAATTGGACAAGTGTACCAAATTTCATGATCCTACGTGAAACTAAGGCCAATGCGGAGGGTAGTTTGAAATTTTCTAGGTGGCGCTCTTGAGCCCTTTCTGTTGCAATTTTGGCCACGCCCCCAAAATATGTAATTTTTCACCAGTCCTGACGAGTCTGCCAAATTTGGTGAGTTTTGGGATATGATAAAGCTCCCAAAAGGCCAAACGTATTGTGACGGCGTTACGTCTGATTCGCCACATCGCCACGCCCACATGCTCCACCCAAAACAACCAGTCGTGGAAAGCTTGTTACAGCAACATGTCTTCGGTCACTGGACAGACCGTCACGCTGATTAGGTAACAGGTGTCCGATCGGGATGTTCAATGTACAACTGTACACTTCCTGTTGTGAGGGGGCGTGGCTTAATTATTGTCATGATTTGACCATTCAGTATTGCAGGGGACCGGATGTGGGTCAATCACTGAAGGTTTGATGTATTAGACTGTTTTCGTGTAGGTGCTATTAGTGTTTCGTTTGTGACGGCGTGACGGCTGATTCGCCACATCGCCACGCCCACATGCTCCACCCAAAACGGTCAGTGTTGGAAAGCTTGTTACAGCAACATGTCTTCGGTCACTGGACAGACCGTCCCGCTGATTAGGTAACAGGTGTCCGATCGGGACGTTCAATGTATAACTGTACACTTCCTGTTGTGAGGGGGCGTGGCTTAATTAATGTCATGATTTGACCATTCAGTATTGCAGGGGAGTGGTTGTGGGTCAATCACTGAAGGTTTGATGTATTAGACGGTTTTCGTGTAGGTGCTATTAGTGTTTCGTTTTTCATGGCGAGATGCCTAACTTTGAGGCCAGGCCACGCCCCTTCAGCATATATGAAAATGCGAGGTTTTGATCATTTGTTACTCCTGCATGTCTGAGTGATGAGTCTGCCAAATTTGGTGAGTTTTAGGGTATGATAAAGCCCCCAAAAGACCATTTCATTTTAGCTCCATTCATTTTCAATGGGAAAAAAATGGCCGAAAAGGCTTAATATTTCAAAAAGCGCAACTTGCAGCATTACCAAAAGTCATAGCTGGATTGTCCTGAACGAGCTGAACATTTTGATATATGAATCGTTGAAATGGCACAAATACTCTAGGAGGAGTAGCGTGCCAAAAAACGTACGGACGGAAGATAGTAACTATAATAATAATATTATTAAATATAAACACAATCTCTATAGTGTGAATGCCTTGTTGGCATTCACACAATAAATATAAACAGAATCACTATAGTGTGAATGCCTATGTGGCATTCACACAACTAGATTGCATTTCCTGAGAAAATGCATGTGTGAATGCCAAAATGGCCGCTTCACCTATTTTGCATGTTCAATCAAAACGGCCGCTTCACCTAATATGCTTGTTAAATCAAAATGGCTACCTCACCTACTTTAATTGTAGAACCAAAATGGCAACAATACATGCATTGACTTACTTTGCAAGGCAAGTAACTGCCTTGTATATTGAACCAAAATGGCGGCCTCACCTAATTTGCATGTTCAATCAAAATGGCTGCTTCACCTAATGTATGTTAGAGATGGTCCATAGCTACAACCTCACCAAATTTCAGCTCTCTATGAATAAAGATGGCTGAGTTAAAGCCATTTGAAAGTAACATTGGCAGCCATCAGCTGAAATTGGTCAAAAACAGCTGAACAACAGCTAAAACAAGCAGAAAATATCTTAAATTACCAGAAGGAAGTTGGTAGAACATGGTTTTGCTGAATTAGGCTGAAAAAAGTTGGATTGATTAAAAAAAATTGTTGAAATAGCTGAAAAAGCTGAAATTTGCATAAACAGCTAAATAGTAGCTAAAATAGCAAAAATATCTTAATCTTTCAAAAATTTGCTGAAAGGAGCATAATGATCATAAGTCAGTATAAGTACAACAATGTTGAAGTAAGCTGCATTAAGCTGAAAAGATCGCAAAGTCGTTGTAGAAACAGTTGAAATTAGCTGAAAGTAGCCGAAATATTTTTAAAAAATGTACAAGGTAGCTGAAGGAAGTTGAGTTGGTCCAAAATGTGAAAGGAGTAGTGAAATATTGTAATGAGTTCCAAAGATATCAAGGATGTAAAATGAGCTCATTGAGTTCATTTGAGCTCCATTCATTTTCAATGGGAAAAAAATGGCCGAAAAGGCTGAATATTTCAAAAAGCTAAAGTTGCACCAATACCAAAAGTCATAGCCATCATGTCCTGAATGAGCTGAACATTTTGATATATGAATTGTTGAAATAGCACAAAAACTGTAGGAGGAGTAGCGTGCCAAAAAACGTACGGAATCAGGATAGTAACAGATGTAATTGTAACACTAGATTGCATTTCCTGAGAAAATGCATGTGTGAATGCCAAAATGGCCGCTTCACCCAACTTGCATGTTCAATCAAAATGGCCGCTTTACCTAATGTGCTTATTAAATCAAAATGGCTAACTTGTCTACTTAAATTGTAGAACCAAAATGGTAACAATACATGCATTGA
>JBBPBX010107425.1:0-11300 GCA_038048925.1 Garcialebias charrua
CACCAGGTTCCTGTGCATGTGGAGGATGTCCCTAAGACCGCTGTTATCACGCCTTTCGGCCTGTTTGAGTTTTTGCGCATGCCTTTTGGTCTTAAAGGTGCAGCACAAACATTTCAGCGGTTGATGGATTCAGTCCTAAGGGGTCTGTCCTTCGTATTTGTGTACTTGGACGACATCCTTGTGGCTAGCAGCTCGGCTGAGCAGCACTTGTCCCACCTCCGTGAGGTTTTTCAGCGCCTGGCAGCACATGGCCTGATTGTAAATACAGCGAAATGCCAGTTTGGGCTGCCAGTCATTGACTTTTTGGGCCACCGCATTTCCGCAAGTGGCGCCGTCCCGTTACCAAACAAAGTGCAGGCGGTGTCAGATTTCCCACAGCCCCAGTCTGTTAAAGCGCTACAAGAATTTTTGGG
This sequence comes from Garcialebias charrua, assembly GCA_038048925.1. Classification (NCBI taxonomy): domain Eukaryota; kingdom Metazoa; phylum Chordata; class Actinopteri; order Cyprinodontiformes; family Rivulidae; genus Garcialebias; species Garcialebias charrua. The sequence continues at coordinate 414 of JBBPBX010107425.1, forward strand.
AATGGTTAACTTCTATAACCGTTTCCTCCCCAGGGCAGCACAACTGCTGCGTCCGCTCTATGGAGCGCTGAAAAAGAAAAAGCCCAACGACAGCGTGGACTGGACACCAGAACGCCTACAGGCATTTGGTGATGCTAAAGCTGCACTGGCCACTGCTGCCCTTTTGGCCCATCCATCCCCAGCGGCGCAAATAGCTTTAACAACCGACGCATCTGATGTTGCGGTGGGGGCTGTGTTAGAACAGCAGGTTTCCGGGGTTTGGCAGCCGCTTGCATTTTTCAGCCGTACGCTGCGGGACAATGAGCTGAAATACAGTGTTTTTGACAGAGAGTTGCTGGCGCTTTACCTGGCTACACGCCATTTCAGGTTTTTCCTGGAAGGCCGCCAGTTCACTGCATACGTTGACCACAAACCCCTGGTGTTTGCTATGTCAAAAATTTCTGACCCCTGGTCTGCTCGCCAGCAACGCCACCTCGCAGCGGTGTCTGAATTTACTACAGACATTCAGCATGTGGCTGGAAAATCCAATGTGGTGGCTGACTGTCTCTCCCGGGTGCTGATCTCTCCCGTGTACGTTGGCATCGATTTTTCTGCTATGGCTGCGGACCAACGTAGCGACGCAGAAATACTCGAGCTCCAGTCCGGCCCCACAGGCCTCGAGTTGGAGGAAAGGCAGGTGAATGACGGAGGTCCTCTCCTGCTCTGTGACGTATCTACAGGCAGGCCCCGCCCCCTGGTTCCAGTTTCATGGCGACGCCGCGTTTTTGACTCCTTACATTCCCTTTCTCACCCAGGTGTTAGAGCCTCTGTGAAACTGGTCAGCTCAAAGTTTGTTTGGCCCGGTCTGCGTAAAGCAGTTAAGGAGTGGGCAGCAGCGTGTGTTCCATGCCAGCGTGCTAAGGTTAACAGGCACACCAAAGCACCTTTGGAACCTTTCTCCATCCCAAGTCGGCGGTTTGATCATGTGCACGTAGACCTGGTGGGCCCTCTGCCTCCATCACAGGGTTTTACTCATCTGCTGACTATGATAGACCGGACCACCAGGTGGCCTGAGGTGGTTCCTCTGACGTCCACAACATCTGCAGTGGTGGCCCGGGCTTTTTTGTCTACCTGGGTTGCACGTTTCGGCCCCCCTTCAGACATTACATCGGACAGGGGCCCGCAGTTTGTTTCTGAGCTTTGGTCTACCATGGCCAAGGGTCTGGGGACTAACGTTCACAGGACCACCGCTTACAACCCCCAAGCTAATGGTTTGTGTGAACGGTTTCACAGGTCATTGAAAGCTGCACTTCGTGCTGCATTGACCGGTGACAACTGGATTGACCGTCTTCCCTGGGTTTTGTTGGGGTTGCGTACCGCAACCAAAGAGGACCTGAGCTCTTCCCCGGCTGAACTGGTTTTCGGTCAGCCTGTGCGCGTCCCCGGTGAGTTTTTACCTGAGGTACCCTCACCACAGTTCGCTCCACCGTTGCTCCATCTTTCACCTCAGGAGGCCCCTTTTCGTGTCCCCGGTCCGGTACACCATTGTTTACCGCAGTCATTTGTCCCTAAGAGTCTGGAGTCCTCTAAATTTGTTTTTGTCAAACACAATGCACACAGGACACCACTACAGCCTTTGTATGATGGACCGTTTCGAGTTCTTCAACCAGGTCCGAAACATTTCCTTTTGGATTTAGGGGGTCGTACTGAGACTGTCTGTATTGATAGGCTTAAACCAGCTCATGTTATGTCAGATGATCAGGTTGTTACGGCCCAAGCTCCTCGCAGGGGCAGACCTCCATCCACATTGTTAACGGACGGCGGTCCTTCTTCCGGAAACTCTCAACGTCCATTGGAGCCCGAATCTTCTGCAGACCCTCCTCGTAGCCCTCCACTTCATCAGACTGGTTCTGCAGGGCCCAGGTTCAGCCGTTCTGGTCGTTTGATCAAACCTAAAATGCGGGACTAGTGATGGACCTTACTGGGTGTTCTGGGGGGGCGTGTGTGGTGGACCACTAGGGGGCTCTACTCACACCCAGTGGACCGAAGGCATTACAGGATGTTTTATTGTGAAAGGTCCAGAGGACCGGATGCTGTATGGGATATATAAGGCGGTGTTGGGTGCTTCCCGCCAGTTTAGTAGGAGTTGATTAAAAGTGAAGTTCTGCAGCCTGTCTCCTGTGTCGTCTCTTCACCACCTCCTACACTGTTATTGTTGGTGATTTGTGATGGCCCACAGAACATAGGTGCTATAAGGTTCTTATCAGGTTCTTATCTGTTTAGGCTGTAACAGAGCCTAGGCACACTTTGGACCTAATTATATCAAAAGGTCGGAACATATTCAAGGTCATTGCGATGGACATTGTGCTGTTAGATCATTACTGTAATGTCTTTTATGAGGGTTCCCTCCTGTGGACTGAGGTGGTCAGGTTCAAGTTCTTACAAAATGCCATATCACTGAAAACACCAGTGATCAGTTTATCCATGCTTTCTCTTTCATGCCTTCTCTAATCTGGACTTGCTTATAGTAAATTCTAAAATGGCAAACATTGATGCCATTGTCTCACTTTCTGGCAAGAAAAACATCTCCATAGAGAAATGTTATGATGATCAAGAACAAAAAACGAGTCTCAAACAGCAGAACACCAGTCTTGTAAATTCACTATGAGGTTTATAAAGAAAGACATTGAGTTTATAATTCAGAACTGAGAAGCACTGGTTAATCCTTCTCTGAGATCATGACCAAAACCACCAAACAATGTGCTCTGTTTGCTATATAGTGAGGCTAACAAATCCTTCTGTGTCTGTAGCCTCAGAATGTTTACTCATCAGAGTGTGCAATGAATTAGCGACCTTTATTCACAGAAGAAGAAAAATGTCTACCAATCAGACAAGAAGTCACTGTTTCCTTACCAGGTGCAAGACTGCTGCCTCTGCAACCACTTGAGTCCATAAAATAAATAAATAAATAAATAAATAAATAAATAAATTCCACAATAAAATGAAAAAATTCATCCTCAAAACCAGGCAAACCTACAGAATGCCATGCAACATACAAAATAATCCTTGTTGATGAGACATAGCAAAAGTGCTTCAAAAGATTTTTAAAACAGCCTCAGGGTAGAAGCTGTTCCTCAGTCTAGTGTTTCTACACTTAATGCTCCTCAACCTCCTTCCTGAGGGGAGTGGGGCAAAAAGTGTGTGTGCTGGGTGAGTGTGGTCCTTCATGATGCAGGTGGCTCTCTTCCTGCATCTGGAGGTGTAAATGTCTGTGATGGTGGGGAGACTGACTCCAACATCTTCTGTGCAGCCTTCACCACTCTCTGTAGAGCTTTTCTTTCTGCAGCTGTGCAGCCTCCATGCCACACGTTGATGCTGGAGCACAGGATGCTCTCCACTGCACACCTGTAGAAGGAGGTGAGGACTGGGCTGCTCAGACCAGCTCGTCTCAGCCGTCTGAGGAAGTAGAGTCTCTGATGACCTTTCTTGATCAGGCTGGTGGTGTTGTTGGTCCAGCTGAGATTATCATTCATGTGTACACCCAAGTACTTGTAGCTGGAGACCACTTCCACCGCAGATCCTCTTATGTTCAGTGGGGTGTGTGTGTTTGTTCCTTCTGAAGTCCACAATCATCTCCTTTGTCTTCTTCACATTGATGTGAAGGTTATTCTCTTTGCACCAGCTCTCCAGGTGTTCCACCTCCTGCCTGTAGCTGGACTCATCATTGTTTGTGATGCATCCCACCACGCTGTATCATCTGCAAACTTTACAATATGACAGCCTGGATGGGTGGCTGCACAATCATATGTGAGCAGAGTGAACAGGAGAGGGCTCAACACACATCCTTGAGGAGAGCCAGTGCTGAGGGTTATGGTGGAGGAGGAGAAGTTGTGGATCCTCACTGACTGTGGTCTGTTTGTTAAGAAGTCTAGTACCCAGTTACAAATGGAGGGGCTTAGTCCTAGTGTGAATAGTTTGTTCATCAGGGTTTGGGGGATCATGGTGTTGAAGGATGTGAAGTCCACAAAGAGCAGACGGACATATGAGTCTTTCTGCCAGGTGGGTGAGAGCAGTGTGGACCACAGAGGAGATGGCGTCCTCTGTTGATCAGTTCTCACGGTATGCATACTGATGAGGGTCCTCGTTGATGTTGATGTTTTTTTTTATATGGGTCATGACCAGTTTTTCAAAGCATTTAGTGATTATTTGGGTGAGGGCCACTGGCCGATAGTCATTTAGACCAGTCACTGTAGAGCTCTTTAGGACTGGGATGATGGTGGCAGTCTTCAGGCAGGTGGGAACTGTCTCCAGGGCAAGTGAGGTGTTAAATATGTCGGCCAGCACATCGCAGAGCTGATTGGCACATTCTTTCAACACTTTCCCGGGGATGTTGTCTGGGCTGGTTGCTTTGTGAGGGTTGATCCTCCTGAAAGCACTCCTTACTTCTGCTGCAGTCACACTGAGATGCTCTTCATCTCGTGGTGAGGTGAGTCTGGTGCTGGGTGGTCTCTTTGGGTCTTCAAAGCGTTCATACATCTTGTTGGGGGCATCAGGCAGTGATGGGTCTTTGGGGCATTGGTCGCTCCTGAATTTATAATCTGTTATACACCACATAATGTGCCCCTCCACATACTCAGTGGGTCTTGTGATGTGAACTGACCCTCGATCCTCTGGGCATATGTTGCCTTGGCCCTCTTAATATCAGCAACCAGCTCTATCCTTGACCTTCTCAGCTCCAGTGAGTTTCCAGACCTGAAGGCAGTGTTCCTGGCTGCCAGCAGGGTGTGCACCTCTGCATTCAGCCAAGGTTTTCTGTTTAGGTAACTTAACATATCTCATGTTGGACACGGTGTCAGTAGATGTACTAATGTACCCCAGTACTAAGGATGTGTATTGGTTCAGATTAAGCGCACATTAATTTCCAGCACCTTCCTTGAAATCCTGCCAGTCTTTTCGTTCAAAACGATCACTTATTATTGGGGCTACTATCCTGGATCCACGATTTAACTTCCTTTTGAACCGGTCTGGAGCGTCTCAGCGTTGTTGGTAGGGTTCAGCTTTGTTTGCATCTTTTATGTTCATGTAAACATGGTCCAGTGTGTTTTTTCCACGTCTTGGTAAAATCTTGAGGCAGTCTTTTAAAGCAATGGATCCTTTTCTTGCTGGTCTGCAGAGTGGGAACCCTGTGAATTGGACTCATTTTGGATCACGTCTGTCCCTAGAACCTGAGATGGGTGTCTGAGTACTTCGCTTGTGCTTTTGGTATTTTCCTTCTGTTGTTTTGATGATTTGGTGTTGGTGATGTGTTGTGGGATGTAACTAAGTACAAATACTTTGTTACTGTACTTAAGTACATTTTTCATGTATCTGTACTTTACTTAAGTAGAATTAAATGTGGGTACTTTTACTTTTACTCCACTACATTTTACATGAAGTATCTGTACTTTCTACTACACTACATTTCTATAATGTGTTGAGTTACAAGTTACATTCACGTTGCAACTTTTTGATTTGTCGTTAGTTTGAAAGTAACTGATGTTGAGAGAGTTGGTCCATTGAATCACTGCAAAGTGGACAGGTAACATTAGACCTGCCTTCAAGAAGAGCTGGACCAATGACATATATTCTAGTATATACGTCATTGAGCTGGGAGCACCCACAGCACCACTAACACACCCAAAATGGATTCCACCACAGAGATTCAGCCAGAAGATACACAACACCCATGAAAGACTATTGAAATATTATTGAAAGACTATTGAAATATTATTGAAAGACTATTGAAAGACTGTTCAGTACAGCAGGACAGATTCTCTCTCCCAAAAGAGCCAGACTGGACTCAAAAAGTTGAAAACCAACTTCTTCTGAACTTGAACAAGAAATTCTTGCTGCAATATTAAAATGTGTCAGTTCATGATGTTAGGAGACAAGAGATGTCTCCAAATGTCTCGACACTCCGGTCCAAGTTTTGAAAATAGTGTCAGGAAGTTAAAATATTGTTCACTATTGATCCATTACAAGGTTGACTTGACAGTATTTTAACTAGAGTTGATGACAAACTGCAGTTGAAATGATCAGTGTCTTATTCCTTTGTTAGGTGTGTCTGATGCTCCTTTTTCAGGCATACAACTTTTTACTTAAATCTTTTTACTGCAGTTAAAATGACACATTGGTGTTGCTTTGTGTTAAATAAAAACTTTCAAAGGTAAAATCATTCTTATTTTGCTTAATGACATTTAACTCTGTATGTCATCCCTGAAATACTGACACACAGAATCACACGTCCAAGTGTGAACTGTGTCACAGAGTAAACACAATAAAAACATGTATTATCTGCAGCATTGTTCTCTAAAATGATTCAACACTATTAATGTATTAAAGAAAAAATACATACGGTAGGCATACTTAATGATATTGTAGAACATTTCATTAGGTAATACATTGAGCAAGTACTTTTACTTTAATACTTTAAGTATTTTTAAAAGCAAGTACTTAATTATTTTTACTTAAGTAAAAACAATATGGTACTTCTACTTTTATTAGAGTACATTTTTGACTGTTTATTTGTACTTTTACTTAAGTACAGTGTTTGAGTACTTTCTCCACCACTGATGTTCACAAATTATCCTGATCTTGTGAATTGCTCTTTAAAACAAACGATGGGAACAGTTGCAGATAGTTTAGAATAGTTTCTAGTTTATATACTATTTACTTAAAACTAATAGAAGTTGTGTTGATTTTAAAAAGGCAGATAAAATGATGCATGTAACATTTTTTGTTTCATTATAAATAACATTTTTCTTTTTCTTTCATACATCCATCAACCTTGTGTTGCGCTGATCACATACAGACATAATATTTGAGTGAAATGACATGTGGTGGAATTCTTTATGGAATAAAAAACAAACTGTACTGAAGACTAAAAAATGTTTGCTCTGCAAATAATAATTCTACATTTTTAATTAATGCTTTAGAAACTCTCCACATGATTTTTTTTTAAAATCTCTTCTCGTCCAACATTTCTGAACCACTGAAGACCTGTTTCTATGGAAGAAAATAGTTTCTGTGAAGATATTTATTAACAAACAAAATATGTTAGTGTGAAACTCAGATTTTTAAATATATAAATATACCAGTATCTACATTTTCTTTTCCATTAGTATGGTCTTAGTCAGGGGTGGGTTAGATTTTCTTTCCAGAGGGCCACATTGAGATATTTAAGCAATCAGAGCCTTGTAGATATCACAAAAAAAAAACAAATTTTCTTTCAGGCAGATAATAAGGAAGACATTTTCAAGGGTTTTTCTTGTTATTGCATAAATAACATGTTTGATTAAAAAAGCCCTGTACTCTTACGATCATGTTATAATTTATATAAACTGCCTCATAAGACAACATGTTTGTTAGCTTAAATATGAAAACAACAAAATATTTGCTCTTTGGAGTCTTTAAAGTTCATTCTAGTTATGGAAACATGACTTAAAAAAAAGTGTATCTTAAGCCAAAAGTTTTAAATGCATTTGTCCAAGATGTTTAATATAGATAGAATAATATGTCAGTGCGCTAAGATATAAGTCGGCTCTGTGGAATCATTGGTATGCAAGTCTTTTCTAAGATTTTATTTTCATTATATACTGTATATTTTTTCTTTTTATTCTTTCTGTAAGTGTTGTGTGTGTTGTGTTTTTTTTGTAGACCACGAGTCTGTTGAATAAAGTTGATGATGATGATGATGATGATGATGATGATGATGATGATGATGATGATGATGATGATGATGATGATGATGATGATGATGATGATGATGATGATGATGATGATGATGATGATGATGATGACTGACACAAAACCAGCCACCAGGGAGCACAAGCCAGTGTATCTCTTGTGCCGGTCCCAAGCCCGGGAAAATGGTGAGAGTTGTGTCAGGAATGGCATCCGATGTAAAACACTTGCCAAAACCATAATGCGAGTTCATCAAAGAGAAACCATACCGGATCAGTTGAGGCCCGGGTTAACAACGACCGCCACCGGTGCTGTTGACAAACAGGGTGTAGGTGGAATTTGAGCTACTGTTAGTCAAAGACCACAAGGAGCAAAACGTGTCAGGAGATAGAGGGAGAGGAGGAAAGTGAAGAATATAGGACTGAAGGTTGCAACTCTAAATGTGGGGACAATGACAGGCAAAGGTAGAGAGCTGGCTAACATGATGCAGAGAAGGAAGGTCTAGATGTTTTATGTGTCCAAGAGTCCAAGTGGAAGGGCAGCAAGGCCCGCAGCATTGGAGCAGGGTTCAAACTGTTTTACCATGGTGTGGATAGAAAGAGAAATGGAGTAGGGGTGGTCCTGAAGGAGAAGTTGGCAAAGAATGTAGTAGAGGTGAAGAGAGTGTCAGATAGGGTGATGTGTCTGAAGGTAGAAGTAGAAGGTCTGATGCTAAACATTGTCAGTGGTTATGCTCCACAGGTTGGATGTGATGGGGAGGAGAAAGATACATTTTGGAAAGATCTGGATGAAGTGATAGAGAGTATTCCCAGGGAGGAAAGAGTGGTGATTGGAGCAGACCTGAATGGACATGTTGGTGAAGGAAACAGAGGATGAGGAAGTGATGGGTAGGTTTGGTGTCAAGGAAAGAAACCAGGAAGGACAGATGGTGGATTTTGCCAAGAGAATGGAAATGGCTATAGTCAATACCTATTTCCAAAAGAGGGAGGAACATAGAGTGACCTATAAGAGTGGAGGAAGGAGTACGCAGGTCGACTACATTCTGTGTAGAAGAGGAAACCTGAGAGAGATTGGAGACTGTAAGGTTGTGGCAGGGGAGAGCGTGGCCAGACAGCATCGGATGGTTGTGTGTAGAATGACTGTTGTTGCGAAGAAGAGAAAAAGAGTAAAATCAGAGAAGAAGACCAAATGGTGGAAGCTAAAGAAGGAAGAATGTTGTGAGTCCGGAAAGCTCTGAAAAGAATGAAGTACAGAGAGGGTCAGAAAGTAGGACCTGATGACATACCAGTGGAGGTTTGGAAATGTCTTGGAGAGATGGCAGTGAGGTTTTTGACTAAAATATTCAACGGCATATTTGAGGGTGAGAAAATGCCTGAAGAATGGAGAAGAAGTGTGCTGGTGCCCATTTTTAAGAACAAGGCTGATGTACAGAGTTGTAGCAACTACAGAGGCCACACGATGAAGATCTGGGAGAGAGTTGTGGAAGCAAGACTTAGACAAGAGATAATAATAATAATAATAATCATTTCATAATAATAATAATAATCATTATCTCGGGATCTTGTTCACGAATGAGGGAAAACTGGAGCGTGAGATCGATAGGCGGATAGGTGCAGCGTCCGCAGTGAAGCGGGCGCTGTACCGGTCTGTCGTGGTGAAGAGAGAGCTGAGTCAAAAGGCAAAGCTCTCAATTTACCGATCGATCTACGTTCCCACCCTCATCTATGGTCATGAGCTTTGGGTTATGACCGAAAGAACAAGATCTCGGATACAAGCGGCTGAAATGAGTTTTCTCCGCAGGGTGGCTGGACTCTCCCTTAGAGATAGGGTGAGAAGCTCAGTCATCCGGGAGGGACTCGGAGTAGAGCCGCTGCTTCTCCACATCGAGAGGAGCCAGTTGAGGTGGCTCGGGCATCTGGTTAGGATGCCTCCTGGACGCCTCCCTGGTGAGGTGTTCCGGGCATGTCCCACCGGGAGGAGACCCAGAGGAAGACCCAGGACACGCTGGAGGGACTATGTTTCTCGGCTGGCCTGGGAACGCCTTGGGATTCCCCCAGAGGAGCTGCTCCAAGTGGCTGGGGAGAGGGAAGTCTGGGCCTCCCTACTTAGGCTGCTACCCCCGCGACCCGACCCCGGATAAGCGGAAGAAAATGGATGGATGGATGGATGGATAATCATTTCATTTAAAAGCGCCTTTCAGGACACCCAAGTACACTTATGATGAGATGACTATCTGTGAGCAGCAGTATCAAAGTCAAGTCAAAGTCAACTTTATTGTCAGAACTGCAATATGTACAGGACATACACAGGATGGAAATTGCATTTCTCTCTGTCCCTCGGTGCAACAGTAACCATTTAAACACTAAAACACTAAAACATTTAATAAACATAAAGGGCAGCACGGTGGCACAACTGGTAGAGCTGCTGCCTCTCAGCGAGAAGGTTGCCGGTTCAAATCCCGGTCCGGGGCCTTTCTGGGTGGAGTTTGCATGTTCTCCCCGTGCATGCGTGGGTTTCCTCCGGGTACTCCGGTTTCCTCCCACAGACCAAAAAACATGCTTGTTAGGCTGATTGGTGACTCTAAATTGACCCTAGGTGTGAGTGTGAGAGTGGATGGTTGTTTGGTGTGAGTGAGACAGGTCCCTCTTGTAAATGAGTCCCCGTGACTCAACGAGGCTAGCCTGTATAAATAAAGGTTGAATGAATGAATGAATAAAATGAAATAATAAAAGTGTAATACTGTCCTGAGTTTTTGCATAGTAGTTTTTGCATAGTAGTATGAAAGTATGAAAAGTTACACCAACACTAAAACACTAAACATTTAATAAACATAAGCATAAAATGAAATAATAAAAGTGTAATACTGTCCTGAGTTTTTTGCATAGTAGTATAAAAGTGTAAAAAGTATATCTATAAAATAAAATGAAAGTTCTGGCATTGACATTTGATTTTATACGTCTACCTTATAATGTTTTGCTAGTTTTTTGATACTTTGTAAAAAAAAAAAAAATCTTTTGTTTTTTTCTCTCTTTTTGTTTTCTATTGTTTATTGTTTGTTTGTTTATTGTTTAATGAAATTCTATCACTGCTGTTCATTGTTCTTTAGTTTTAGCAGGTCGCTTTCGTAAATGAGCCCATGAGGTTCAAAAGATTTACCTGACTAAATAAAGGTTGAATGAATGAAAA
>JBBPBX010107426.1:0-11300 GCA_038048925.1 Garcialebias charrua
AAACAGGATTTGAAAACCGAGAGGGAGGGGGCCTGTCTGACGAGCACAGGTAACTCATTCCAAAGTCTTGGGCCTGCTATAGAGAAGGCCCTGTCACCTCTGCGTTTAAGATGAGTTGCTGGAAATGTGAGAAGTAACTGGTCCACTGACCTCAGAGAATGTGGTGGGACATATGGCTGTAGCAAATCAGAGAGATAGGCGGGGACGAGACTGTTCAGCGATTTGTAGGCATACAGGATAATTTTTAACTGGATTCGAAGATAAACCTGTAGCCAGTGCAGGGAGGCCAAGACTGGTGTAATGTGCTCTCTTTTGCATGTACTGGTTAAAAATTGGGCTGCTGCATTCTTAACCAGTTGTAGTTGTGCAATGGTGATCTGACTGATACCAAACAGGAGTGAATTGCACTAATTAAGCCTAGATGTAATGAATGTGTGAATTACTGTTTCCAGGTTTTTTTTTTATAATATGGGCTTCAGCTTAGACAGTCGCCTCAGCTGGAAAAAAACAGGATTTAACGATCAAATTTACATGACTGTTGAGTTTCAATGGAAGGAGCCATTATCACTCCCAGATTTGTGACTTTTTGTTTTTCTGACAGGGCTAAAGCAGAAAGGTCGATGCAGTGGTTCGTGCTCGTGTGGTTGGGAGGGAACAACATGGCTTCAGACTTCTTTTCATTGAAACTTAGGCCCTGTTTACACGGACACTGTGTGGGGGAAACAGAACTTTTGGGTATGTTAATTAGGTTGAAAGTTTTGCGTTGACATGGGCGAATTCTGTGGATACGACTCTCTCCCCCCACCCCCCGTCCTCATGACTTTACTGTAGTTACCATGCTGGGCCATTAGATGGCGCTGTGATTTTTGGAACCTTCACTACTGCGCATGCGTGCTGCCTGGGGTAAACAGAGCAGACGAGGCAGCCTGTTTTCCTCTCTGGCTAAAAGTTCAGCTACTACAAGTTGTTGTCAACAAGTTAACAACAAGTTAAAGCTGGAATTTGGATAAGAGTCAACAGATTTGACACCAAGTGGGACCGCTTCATCTAACAAGCTGCACACCAGTTGCTGACTGGACCGGAACCGCGTCAACATGTCTGACTTTAGTCCGTGAGAATCAGCTGATTTCCAGCAGCGCTACAAGGTAAACAATGTTCTTAATAATGTTTCCTTGTGTTTAGTTCGATCACAGAACAACCAACTGAGGTTTTATTTTTATTTTTTTCCTGCGAGGTCGAAGCTGTTCCACGAAGCGGACCGGCGGTTCGGATCTGGGTCCAGTGTCCACCAGGATGAAAACAACAGAGTCCAGTTCATTAAAGTTCGGTTAACGTGTTTTTAAAAGTGTTCAATTTAATTCTCAGTGTTTGTGACATGAGTTTGTGGTGTTGAATAAATAAATAAATTAAAAATCAACCTGGTGTCTTCATTTTCAGCAGCATGTTAGGCATGACGTAACGAGTCCAGATAGCTTCATTTAGCTCAGATAAATTTAAATATCTCCCACGCTAACATAAATACTGTTTATTATTGTTAAACTGTTAATATATAGCACATTTAGTATGTTATAGTGCAGCGTGACACGTGAAATGTCCGACTGCCTCGTTAACAGACAACTGGATCCAGGCAGCTGGCTCTCTTCCAACACAGATGCAGGTAAGGTGTAGAATAATTAAATATGAGAATCAAAATATATTCCATCAGCTATAGTTCAGAAAGTGGTGCGTGTGTCCACTGTCCAGTCCACCGCCATTGTTAAAATGCCGGCTGTCTGCGCGTGCGTGCTGCGTGCATGTGTTCAAACAAAAGCTCCGCGGGAGATGTTTACATTATCAACGGGGGGTCTGCGAAAAAGTTCCACTTTGAGAGCAGGATCAGAAAAGTATCGGAGTCAAAGAGGGGGGCCAGCAGCGTCGTGTAGGCGATAAGCAAAGTCGCAAAGAGAAAGTAGCGGTTACACTCAAAATATGTGCCGTGTAAACTGGCCCTTAAGAAATGTAAAACAATCCAGGCCCTGATGTCAGCCAGGCAGTCGAGCAGAGGTTGAATAGAGCATGTACCATTGTGTCTTAGGGGGAAGTAAATTTGTCAGTCATCGGCAGAGAAGTGAAAAGGTATGTTGTGTTTCCAGAAAATAGCACCAAGTGGCAGCAGGTATGAAGAGAATAGGAGAGGTGCTGTGGAGAGGTTTAAAGCCAGATTGGAATAACTCAAGGATAGTGTGATCCTCCAGGAAGTACTTCAACTGGGACTCAACTATTTTTTTCCAGAAGTTTAGAAACAAATGGGAGTCTGGAGTCCTGAAGTTGGATATGACTGAGGGGTCAAGGTTTAGTTTTTTCAGGAGAGGTTGAACAGCAGAACAGTATGATACAACCTCCTTGTTTTAACCCCATGCTGCCAGAAACAGATAAAGACTAGGACAAGTAATGAGTCACAACTCCAAATTCTACATCTTCTTTAATGTATGTTTATTGTGTCCCAAACTCTCACACTCGTACACTCTGCCAACACTCTGACTTTGGAAGCCATGTTTCTCACAGAAAATTATGATTTTAGATATAACAGGATGGATGGATGGATGGATGGATGGATGGATATAACAGTCTCTCTGCATGCCTTTAGAATGAAGAAAAACAAAAGATTATAAACAGCCAAGGGCTAAAATATATTATAGGTAGTCCTCGACTTACAATGGAGATCCGTTCCTGCGCGGCGGCATAAAGCAGATTTCGACGTGTCGGAACAAACGTAAATACTTCACCTTATACGTACAGTACTGTATTTTACCAAGCACTTAGCCTATCCTAACACAGTACCCTACATAATTATAAAAAAATAACACATTTGGAGCCATAATGAAGGAAAAAAAGAGTTTATAACCTACTGGAAAGCTTGTGAAGCCTTCCTCCGTCTCCTAGCATGTTAGCTCGGTGCTCCTCCAAGCTCTGCAGCTCTGCCTGTACTTTTTCACTGCTTTGCGTGGTCCAGAGTTTGCCGTAGGGTCTGTTAGCATGTTAGCTTGTTGCTTCTCCAAGCTCTGCAGCTCTGCCTGTACTTTTCCACTGCTTCACGTGGTCCAGAGTTTACAGTAAAGCTAAAGTTATGCTCGACATGTCGCGCAGTGCGCCAGGGTGCACGCGCCAAAACTGACGCAATATCACCATCCCGCCCCTGCGCGTAGACCTTGCGCGTTGTTTTGGCGCGTGTCATGCACCTCCGAATTTTTCAAACTCCGTAAGGCTAGTGCGCGCGCCGTGGGCGCTACTGAATTGATTGACAGGTCGGGTGGGGACCTCACCAGAAAGCCTTCACCCTCTTCACGGCAGATCCTGCAGCTGTCTGCGCCGCTGTGGTCGTGGAGACAGTGTCGCGACGCATGGAGGAATGTTTTGTATGTGACACAAATGTATTAAATTCACTTTCTTCATCCCTGATCTGGACTTTTCTTTTGTTTTTTTGCCAAAAGTCAAGTGATCGCTTCCTCCTCTGCTGACTCCATGCATTAAAACTGCAAGACACAATAATTGTTGTTCTATTATGATTTGCTCCTCTAATAAAGACAACAGTTCAGCACGCAAGCGGAAAGCCTTTTTTTTTGTTGTGTGACGTAAAACAGTTCTTCTTCTACGGTAGATTTCTTCTTCTACACCCTTTCTTGCAACATATGCACAGGTTTTAGAGGGTACTGCCACCTGCTGGTCCGTAAAAGAACAGCACTTTGCCATGCACCGCCATGCGTCAACTATAAACACAGCGGCGACACTGTAAACGCATGAAGCCGCACGGCTCAGTGCGCGCGCAGTCCGCACGCTCCAGCCAGTGGACCAAAGCGCGAGTATAACTCGGCCTTAAGGTCTATTAGCATGTTGGCTCGTTGCCGCTGTTTCTGTCATCAAGCTCTGCTTCTGCCGTCAAACCAGAAGTAAAACCAGAACTCGGCTTTTCAAAATAAATTTTTCAATATATATATATATATATTTTTTTTTTAATGGGAGATGCGTCTTAACCGCGAAACGTCATAACTTGAGACCGTCGTAACCCGAAGACTACCTGTACTCTTAATATTTAGCTGGACCAAATTTAATGGAATATTACCTATCGATTTATAAAGCATATACTAACAAAGGTGGTCACTTGAACGCTAGGGAGCGCTAAAGCACTAATCCGCTTACAGTGGACCTAAACTTTTTGTCAGTGTTTTTGTGGTTTGACTAACTTTTATAATTCATAAGCGGATTTGTGCTATTTTTATTTAAAATGCAGTACCGCTAATAACTAATTATCTATCAGTAAAAACGAATAAACTTATTACAGGCTCTTATGCTGGCTCCGTAGCTGCTTGTTTTGCCTTTTTCTCCTCCCTCACCGTAAAGAGCAGAGAGGAGGGAGGGTTGGAGGGGGAGCAGAGGGAGAACAGACACGGATCTACCATGTAGCAAATGATGCCGTTGCTTGGGGTCCCAAATCTGCAGGGGTCCGGCCCCGCCGCGCCCCGGCCAGTCACCTACATCACTAACATTGCTAATGCTTGTTAATGTACATTTAACATAAAAATAATTATAGTTACGATGAAAACGATCTTAAAAACACAATACAAAAACCGGTCGATTTCTGTATTCCCCTACTAAAAATGGACTATTCCATCTTGACATCTTCCGGGTCAGAGGTGAACTCAGGGGCTAATTCTGTGGCTAGCTGCTTGTGCTGGGTTTCTTGGATAAATCCGCAGAGAACCCCGCTGTTTCAAGCCAAATTAACGCGGCCGGAGGATTTTATTGTGTGTTTTGTGTCGACCACTCGACGGTGAGTCGTTAGTTTTATGTATTTTAGTTACTTTTCATTAAATCTGTTGACTACCTATAGAATCTTGACATCTTCCGGGTCAGAGGTGAACTGGACGCTAACTCTGTGTCTAGCTGGTTGTGCTGGGTTACTAATGGATAAATCCGCAGAGAACCCCGCTGTTTCAAGCCAAATTAACGCGGCCGGAGGATTTTATTGTGTGTTTTGTGTCGACCATTCGACGGTGAGTCGTTAGTTTTATGTATTTGGGTTACTTTTATGTATAAATGCGGTGGCGACACACCCGTGTATTTGAGATTTAAAAGTGGTTTTAGGGATTAAAAGATCATTCTATTTTTTGTTAATTTCGTGGCCGAATAGAATATATGTACGTAAAGTATTAAATAAATCCTTTGATTTTTGTAATTTCATCCTTTTAGGATCATTTTTGTTACTTTTCAGTTGGCAGTGTAGTGCAAATATTGATAACGCTGCCGGCTATATATAAATATATATATATATATATATAATATATATATATATATATATATATATATATATATAATATATATATATATATATATATATATATATATATATATATATATAATATATAAATATATAAATAGCGGATTAGATTAGCTTCCCCTAATTTTCATAAGACATTTGTGCTTTTGAAATTGTGGACATAAAAAAATTAATAAGCGTTTTAGAAATTATGGAACTAATTTTTTTATTAGCGTTGCCCACCACTGCATACTATGTATTTCTGTCTGGAGAAGCATGAAATATTTTACTACAGTTGTGTTAATGACTAAATCTGGCCCCTTCTCAAGGAAATCCAAACGTTTTTACAAATATAAAGTATTATACTGGACAATATGTAGTCACTCAGTCAAAATAAATATTATTTTAGTAGAAACCTTAGTTGGTTTGTTCAGGAGGTCATCAATAAGCTGAACACATGCTGTTCTTGAACTGAACCTCAGATTGTAATGCAACCTCTGTGCACTTATATGAACTAGGTCTGATGGATAAATTGTTTTATGAACAGTTTGTTGTGCAAATCAATCTTACACCTGAACTTAAGTTCGGAAATAGTTACTGAAGTATTGCTTCCTGATCAAAGTGTATTACCTGTATGATTATAGATGCTATAGATGATGACTTCAATTCTGCAATGAATGGAGATAAAAATATACTGCTGTAACTGTGCAACAACTGGCCTTTGCTTCTATATATGAGACAACAATCACTGTCAATTATTTTGGACATTAGTTATTCTAAAACCTGGACCCATCTGGACAATCATTGGCTGATTGGCAGTAATTTACCCACCTCTGTCTGGTCACGTTGCCCCAGCTGCATACACTTTCCTAAAACAGCTCCCAAACACATAACCTACATTAAACCCTTTTTTTTTTTTTAAGAGCATTTGGCTGGTAGAGTAATCCCACATTTGTGAACATATTTACAGTTGAAACACCTTCAAATTTTTTGACCAAATTTTAAAAGTATTTAATTTCTGAACTTTTGAAAAAAGAAAAAAAAAAAACTGTTAAAACATAATTATTAATGAATGGCAATCAGAAAAAAAAAAGACACTGCTGTTTTTGAAAACATTGTGCATTGCCACAATTGTTAATGCTCTTTCACCAGAACAAAAATAGAACTTTTATGAAAAAATAATTCCTAATTAACATTACTGTATTAAGGGGCTGTCCATGGTTGGAATGGGTGAAAGGCTTCTATACAGTTGGACTTCTGTCTCTTCCTCAAAAAGTTCTTCTAGGGCTGTCTCTTTTTGCTGCTTTACAGGAGGCATCTGAAATTATTGACATAACCACAACTTGTAATTCACAAGTTTCAATTTTAAAATAGTGTAATAATCCATGCAATCTATCATCTTTCATTACAAAAAACAAAACTTACATAGTTATCATCTTCATCCTCTTCTGCCTCCCTCTGTGTCTCTCCCTCTGCGTCTCTCCCAGCTCTGCCAGCAGCACAAGTTTCAATTTTAAAATAAATAGTGTAATAATACATGCAATCTATCATATTTCATTACAAAAAACAAAACTTACATAGTTATCATCTTCATCCTCTTCTGCCTCCCTCTTTGTCTCCCAGCTCTGCCTGCTTCAGAAGAAATTCACAATTAAAAACACTGAGCAGCCAAAAAAGCTCTCACAACAGAAAGAGGCTACAATGAAACACACTGAACAAAAATGTAAAACAACCAGGGACGGCTGGTATAAGTGGGCTAGTAGGGCTAAGCCCTACCTGGTATTCACAGGTTAAACATTATATAATTATATAATTATAAACAATTTATAAATAACAACTTAAAAATAAACAGAATTTAAAAATAATGTGTCTTATTTAGTGAAAATTACAGCAAAAACTGGTGCTAAACCATCTGGGGTTGTTCTGCGGGGCTAACTTTTCACAGCCCATTTTAATTCAATGTCTCTGTGGTTCAGAATGATTGACATGCGTCTCTCGCCACGCCCCCTCAGTTTGCGGCTCATTGGGGCTAATTCTGATCAGCCCAGGATCAGCCCAATGCCACAGAAATAAGCCAGTTAATAGGGTGGACGTACAATAACGTGCTTCAAGCCCAAGTTTATGTGGGTGTGGTTTAGTGTAGGTAGTGGTACCATGGCAAGCAAGATTAAAATTACTACTAATTTTATTTCCTCATGCATCGGGTCGGGGAGAGATAAAAAAAAAAAAAGACACCTGACCCAGTCTGACAAATGTACGGATGGAGCGAGGAGGAAGTGTTGTCTAGCTTCAAAAACACGGTAAAAACAATTGTTTGTTGCTAAAAATTATAGCAAAGATGTGTCTGAGCTTAACCTTTCCTTAATAAATTCACGAAATGGTCAATTATCAGCTGGATTTAAAGGTATTGTGACATGATTTTATAAATTTGAATATTTGTCAGAACATATATATCTTATATCATTGAGCTCTGTTCGTTTTTGCAAAATAAATTATAAATATATTAAATTTTTATTCCAAGTTATGGTAGTTTTTTTCTCTGGGATACGCCCCTAAAAATCTGCGCATTTCCGCAAAAACTTCATTGTGACGTGCCTACGTGACTACGGGAAGGCACGCTCCAACGTGCATTTAAATAATAATGGGGAGCATGTCCGATTGCGTCTGAGATATATCATTTTAAGACAGTAAATCATCCAAAACTCTCATTAATGAACCCTCCCTGAATAAAAAGAAACTACAGATGTTACCTGATCGCGCAGACATAATTTAAAAATACATTATTAGCAACGTGTTTGCTCCGGGCTCTCGGCTAATGTTTCTTAGCAGCCATCTTGGCAAACAGAGTCCCTGACACCGGTCACGTCTGAGATATATCATTTTAAGACAGTAAATCTTCCAAAACTCTCATTAATAAACACTCCCCGAATACAAAGAAAACAACAGATGTTACCTGATTGCGCTGACATAATTTAAAAATACATAAATAGCAACGTGGCCTGTACTGTATCTCGGCTAGTGTGTTAGCTGCTACCTCGGCTTTTTATTACCGGTTGCGTCAGCGATATATCATTTTAAGACAGTAAATCATCCAAAACTCTCATTAATATCCCTCCCCGAATAAAAAGAAAACAACAGATGTTACCCGATTGCGCTGACATAATTTAAAAATGCATAAATAGCAACGTGGCCTGTACTGTATCTCGGCTAGTGTGTTAGCTGCTACCTCGGCTTTTTATTACCGGTTGCGTCAGCGATATATCATTTTAAGACAGTAAATCATCCAAAACTCTCATTAATATCCCTCCCCGAATAAAAAGAAAACAACAGATGTTACCCGATTGCGCTGACATAATTTAAAAATGCATAAATAGCAACGTGGCCTGTACTGTATCTCGGCTAGTGTGTTAGCTGCTACCTCGGCTTTTTATTACCGGTTGCGTCAGCGATATATCATTTTAAGACAGTAAATCATCCAAAACTCTCATTAATATCCCTCCCCGAATAAAAAGAAACTACAGATGCAGACATAATTTAAAAATACATTATTAGAAAAGTGTGTGTGCTACTGATTCGGCTAGCTTGTTAGCAGCGAACATAAATAATCTGCCGTGATAATTGGCTTCATACACTCACAGTGTATAAAGTAAAACAACATGAACTCACGTAAAATATATAGTTTAGAATCTAAAACACTACACACCTCCGATTATGTTTACACAAAGACTTACTCATCTCCTGGACAGTCTTCCTGCGTTGTTTGCATGGTAGCTCCTGTGGGACTTTCTTCTGTAGATTTTCTTTTAAAAATAGTAGGAATAGCATCCGGTTTTAAAAGTCTTCTGAATCTTACTGGTAATCCTAAAGATTCTTGTAAACCAGGTCTTTCCAGATAACAATCGGCAGTAAAATGGTCGCTGCAGACATACGAGTAGGAACCCACCGGTCCTTGTCTGGTCCATTCTGATTCTTGTCGAAGTTTCTCATCTTTTGGAAATTTGTGAAGAATCACTTGTTCACTGCTGATATTAGAACACACAAATGCGCTACAACGTGACGGCATTTTTCAAGTTACACAAAAAAAAGAGCCGATCTTTCAGGAAATGAATTCTATGGCAAGCAGTTAACACACAAAACAAACGGGCAAGGCTCTGCCTTCTGCCCGTTGTGACGTTGATGACTGGCGACGACGACTGGTGATGACGTATTGCGGAAATGCGCGGAATTTTAGGGGTGTATCCCAGCAAGTACCAGAGAAAAACATTACCATAATTTAGAATAAAAATTTTACATATTTATAATTTATTATGCAAAAACGACCAGAGCTCAATGATATAAGATATATATGTTCTGACAAATATTCAAATTTACAAAATCATGTCACAATACCTTTAAAGTAGTAGTTTGCTATGTGCACACGCGCGCGGGTGGGACGGTGTGTGGGACGGTGTTCTGCACGCGCGCGGATGGACAGAACCGTCCCACACGCGCGCGGGTGGACAGAACGTGGGACAATGTGGGACGTGTTCTGTGCAGCGGGATGGAGCTGGCTGCACAGAACAGTGGCGGAGCTAGACTTTTATTGCTGGGGGGGGCGAGGGGGGGCCAAGGCTATGGTAAGGGGTCCACTTACAGTGGTAAAAATAGACTTGTCCCAACTTTTTTGGGATTTGTTGACACTATGAAATTTTGAAACAACATATTTTTTCCTTAAAATGATACATTCTCTCAGTTTAAACTTTTGATCTGTGATCTAAATATTTTTAAGTTTAGAAATCAAGTCTTTTCATTTATTTATTTATTTATTATTTATTTATTTATTTAAATTTTATTCATTTCATTAAAATCAAGTAACAACTCAAAAAAATAAAAAAACATACATTCAAAATAAAATGAAAGGCAGCAGATGAAGAATAATCTTATAATCTCTGCCCCTTTTACCCAAAGATACAACAATAAGTTACCAAAGATTAAAGTTAACTACATCATCAAATTAAAGACTACATCAACTCAAATGATGATTCATATAAATTCTTATGCTAGTTTTTCATATTCTTTCAAAAAAATCCCTTTTAACAATCTCTTAAATATATACAGAGATCTGGCTGTTTTAACATTTTCTTCCAGACCATTCCACAATCTTATTCCCTGAATTATTGTACACCGCTCCTTCAAACTGGTACGAAAACAAGGTTTCACAAACATTTCTGTCCCTTTAAGAAAATAAACAACATAAACTTTTTCTAAACAGCTTTAGTGTTTGACTTTGTCCACACTCATAAAACACAATGAAGTACAAAAAAATGAAAGTGGTACTGCTACCCCTAGCGGCCGAAAGTGGTAATAAAGTAACTTAGTAATCTAACTTAGTTACTTTCCAAATCAAGTAATCAGTAACTTAACTAAGTTACTTTTCCCAAGGACTTATCAGTAACTTAACTAAGTTACTTTTTCAATGTAACTATGCCATCACTGTTCGGAGGAGACACAGTTTGTCACCGTAGTCCTACACTGAGATGTAAAATAAATTAGAAGTTTTTGAAAAAACCTGTGAAACCTGAAAAAGTCCTGAAAAACGAGGGAAAAGGAGTGTGGAGGAGTGTGATGCAGTTATGCAAAGCTGTTTGACTGGGAAAATAATAATCTTTTACAGTTGAAACCCTTAATGCAGGGCAATGTAAGTTGGATGAAAAAGGTTCTATTTAAGCTTGGCTTTTGGTATTCTTGGTGGTTGGTTGTTTTACGCTTGTCTTTGTGCTGAAAAAGGACATAATGTCAATTTACAGTGGGTTTTCTTTATTTCACATTGATGCCTCTGTTGTTGGAATCCAACCTGCAGCATTACATGTATGTGTACATTATACGTGTGTGTGTGTGTGTGTGTGTGTGTGTGTGTGTGTGTGTGTGTGTGTGTGTGTGTGTGTGTGTGTGTGTGTGTGTGTGTGTGTGTGTGTGTGTGTGTGTGTATGTGTGTGTGTATGTAAATTAGCCCACCCTAAAAATATCA
>JBBPBX010107427.1:0-11299 GCA_038048925.1 Garcialebias charrua
AATACACTAAGCCCTAATGTAGTAGAAAAACATCATTATAAACAGCAGCACGAACATGAGCAGATGGTCACAGATGAACGCAGCAACAAGAAACAGATCAGTACAGTATCAGTATGATGTGACATTTTGCAGTGTTTATTCTTATTATTTATTTATTCATGAGTCTGACAGCCTCAGGGTAGAAGCTGTTTCTCAGTCTAGTGGTTCTACATTTGATGCTCCTCAACCTCCGTCCCGAGGGGAGTGGTGCAAAGAGTGAGTGTGCTGGGTGAGTGAGGTCTTTCATGATGCAGGTGGCTCTTTTTCTGCATCTGGAGGTGTAAATGTCTGTGATGGTGGGGAGACTGACTCCCACAGACTTCTGTGCAGCCTTCACCACTCTCTGCAGAGCTTTTCTCTCTGCAACTGTGCAGCCTCCATGCCACACGTTGATGCTGGAGCACAGGACGCTCTCCACTGCACACCTGTAGAACGAGGTGAGGACTGGGCTTCTCAGACCGGCTCGTCTCAGCCGTCTGAGGAAGTAGAGTCTCTGATGACCTTTCTTGATCAGGCTGGTGGTGTTATTGCTCCAGCTGAGGTTATCATTCAAGTGTACACCCAGGTATTTGTAGCTGGAGACCACCTCCACCGCAGATCCACCTATATACAGTGGGGTGTGGGTGTGTTTGTTCCTTCTGAAGTCCACAATCATCTCCTTCGTCTTCTTCACATTCATGTGAAGGTTGTTCTCTTTGCACCAGCTCTCCAGATGTTCCACCTCCTGTCTGTAGCTGGATTCATCATTATCTGTGATGCATCCCACCACAGCTGTATCATCTGCAAACTTAACAATATGACAGCCTGGATGTGTGGCTGTACAGATCTTGTTCACGAATGAGGGAAAACTGGAGCGTGAGATCGATAGGCGGATAGGTGCAGCATCCGCAGTGAAGCGGGCGCTGTACCGGTCTGTCGTGGTGAAGAGAGAGCTGAGTCAAAAGGCAAAGCTCTCAATTTACCGATCGATCTACGTTCCCACCCTCATCTATGGTCATGAGCTTTGGGTTGTGACCGAAAGAACGAGATCTCGGATACAAGCGGCTGAAATGAGTTTTCTCCGCAGGGTGTCTGGACTCTCCCTTAGAGATAGGGTGAGAAGCTCAGTCATCCGGGAGGGACTCGGAGTAGAGCCGCTGCTTCTCCACATCGAGAGGAGCCAGTTGAGGTGGCTCGGGCATCTGGTTAGGATGCCTCCTGGACGCCTCCCTGGTGAGGTGTTCCGGGCATGTCCCACCGGGAGGAGACCCAGAGGAAGACCCAGGACGCTGGAGGGACTATGTTTCTCGGCTGGCCTGGGAACGCCTTGGGATTCCCCCAGAGGAGCTGCTCCAAGTGGCTGGGGAGAGGGAAGTCTGGGCCTCCCTACTTAGGCTGCTACCCCCGCGACCCGACCCCGGATAAGCGGAAGAAGATGGATGGATGGATGGACACAAAAAGGCTTTTCTCAAATATTATTCACTAATTTGTGTAAATCTGTTAGTGAGCACTTCTCTTTTGCCGAGATAATCCATCCACCCACAGGTGTGGCATGTCAAGATGCTGATTAGACAGTATGATTATTGCACAGGTGAGCCTTAGGCTGACCACAATAAAAGGCCACTCAACGTGCAGTTTACTTTTACTATATTAGGAGGTCATAAAACCAGTCAGTATCTGGTGTGGCCTCTCGGTACAACACATCTCCTTCACACAGAGTTGATCAGGTTGAGGATGGTTGCCTGTGGATTGTTGGTCTGGCTGTGTTAAGTTGCTGGACGTTGTCAGGAACACGCTGTCGTATACGCTGACCCAGAACATCCCAAACATGATCAGTGGGTAACATGTCTGGTGAGTATGCGGGCCATGCTAGAACTGGGATGTTTTCAGCTTCCAGGAATTGCGTTCAGATCCTTACAACATGGGGCCGTGCATCATCATGCTGCAACATGAGGTGATGTCGTGGATGAATGAAAGCAATGGGCCTCAGGATCTCGTCACTGTATTTCTGAGCAATACAATGTCATCAATAAAATGCATAATCCATAATATATGCCTGCCCATACCAGAACCACATTGCCACTGTGGGTCACTCAGTTCACAACGTTGACATTAGCAAACCGCTCACCCACGACGCCATACAAGCAGTCTGCCATCGGTGAACAGAGCATCTCTCCAATGTGCCGTACACAATTGAATGTGAGCATTTGCACACTTAAGTCAGCTACGATGACAAACTGCAGTCAGGTGCATGATGAGGACGATGAGCATGCAGTTGAGCTTCCCTGAGACGGTTTCTGACAGTTTGTGCAGAAATTCTTTGGCTATGCAAACTGATTACTGCAGCAGCTGTGCAGGTGGCTGGTCTCAGACAATCCTGAAGGTGAAGATGCTGGATGTGGAGGTCCTGGCCTGGTGAGGTTACATGTGCTCTGCAGTTGTGAGGCCAGTTTGATGTACTGCCAAATTCTCTGAAACGCCTTTCTAGATGGCTTATGGTGGAGAAATGAACATTCAATTCACAGGCAACCGTTCTGGGGAACATTCCTGCAGTCAGCATGATTATTGCATGCTCTTTCAAAACTTGTGACATCTGTGTCATTGTGCTGCACATTGAGTGGCCTTTTATTGTAGTCAGCCTAAGGCTCACCTGTGCAATAGCCAATAATCATGCTGTCTAACCGTGAGGTGGATGTATTATCTCAGCAAAGGAGAAGTGCTCACTAACTGATTTACACAAATTAGTGAACAATATTTGAGAGAAAAAGACGTTTTGTGTGAATAGAAAAAGTCTTAGATCTTTGAGTTCAGCTCGTGAAAAATGGGAGCAAAAACAAAAGTGTTGCGTTTAGGTTTTTGTTCAGTATAAGATGGTAACTTCTATTCACAGATATTTGAAGTTAGTACAAACCCATTTACCTGACCAACTCGCTCCACGTTAAAGTACTTTCCCTTACGATTAAAGAGTTCCTCATTCTGTTCAACCACAAACCAGTAAACACAAATAGTTAACAAAAATGCTGATTTTCTGGTCAGTGTAATAATCAACTCATCTCACCTCACTAAAATGCTCAGACAGGAAATCGGCAACAAAGGCAATGTCCTTCTGAGTCATCTGAGAAATAAAACGAAATAATGAACCATTTCCCCAAGACGAAAAGTTTCATCTATGTGGTCAAACTCACCTTGTTTAGCTCTGGTGGCACATGTTCATCACACATTCTTAGCATTGCTGCAGGAAAACAAAATGCAGCATGAAGAAATCAGACTACAGTATTACAATTTAATACACTGGTTCTCAAAAGGATACAAAAACTACAAATGCCATTAATATTAATAAACACTTCTAATTGAATAATAAAACTCTCACCCACGTACAGCCACCGAAAAAAGGCTTTGAAGTTTTTCATACTCTTGTCAATCACCCTAAATGTTCAAATAAAAGTTGCAATATGACAAAACGAAAAGGTCACATACAGAAACTATTGGTTTGTTTCTTTACAAACTTACTGCAGAAGTTCATTGGCTTTGAGAGAGAAAGAGCCCACAGCTGTGATGGCACCTGCACACAGCACAAACGTGTCTTTACCAATACCAAAACAACTGATTTATTTCTATTTATGACTGTGACCCTGAAAAGGACTGAGTCGGTATGAAAAAGTGTACCATCAATTGCATCTGAATCCAAACCGAGACGCTCAAACTTTTGCTTCCATAAAGACATTCCTCTCAGCTCGCTAAGGTGATACAGCAGAGCCTCTGAGCCGCTGCAGGACACGGGGAGAGATGTTTTTAATGAGAAAAAAACCAACAGTCACACCGATGACAAGGAGCGAAACAGAAAATACCTCTGCAGGTGGCTGATCACAAGCTTCTGAATGCTGGAGTAAGAAGACTCAATGGACTGACCGAGTTTTTTCAGGCCCTAAAATGGAATTGTAAAACAAAGAAGAAAAATGTGATTTTCAAATACACAGCCAAACAAATCAGGTCTGCAACATGAAATTGATCAAAAAGACAAAAGACTTCAGTGAGAAGATATGTTTCAGCTTTCTTTATCTCACCTTGACAGTCAACTGGTTCATGAGAAGAGCCTGTAGTTCAGGGCTGAAACAGAAAGTGAGGGATAAAAACATCAAACCCAAATCATTTTAAAAGCCGTTTAATTCATCAGTCCGTCCATCTTTTACTCGCTTCTTTTTCTGGTTGCGGGGTCACTGGTGTCCATATCCAGCAGTCACTGTGTGAGAGGTGGGGACACCCTCGTCAGGTCTCCAGTCCATCACAGGGACAGAGACAAACGAGACAAACACCCATTCACTCTCTCACCTAGAGACAATTAGCGTTACCAATCAGTTACCAATGCATGTTGTTGTGCACCATCAGTTACTCGTCTTTGTTGAAGAGCATAACATCCTCAAGGTTTTCCAGTCGGTTTTAAAACTCTCCACAGCACCGAATCGGCTCTTTTAAAAGTTTTTAATTATCGGTACATCCTTTTAGCTACTGACTCCAGTGACTGTCATCCTTGTGCTTTTGGATTCAACAGCTGCTTCTGGACCATCACATTCTGTTAACTCATCTGGAGCAGTGGGTGGGAATTGGGGGTGTTGCCTTAACATGATTCACGTCTTATTAGAAAAACTGAACATTCTCTGTTGGTCTTGAAGTGTCAGTATCCTCCTCCTCCTCTTCTTTTTGCGGAGTACCTCAAGGCTCAGTTTTAGGCCCTGTTTACACGGCGCGTATTTTGAGTGGAACCGCTCCTTTCTCTCTGCGTCTTTGCTTATCGTTGACACGAGTTCACTGGCCCCCCTCTTTGCATCCGATGCTTTTCTGATCCACTGCTCAGGGTTGATCTTTTTCGCTGACCCCCGGTTGATAATGTAAAAATCTCCCACTGAGCTTTTGTATCAACCACATGTGCGGCAGGCTGACATTTCACGCGTCACGCTGCAAAATATAACAGTTTAACAATAATAAACAGTATTTATGTTGGCGTGGGAGATGTAAATTTATCTGAACTACAGTATCTATCTGGACTCGTTACATTTTTTAAACAGTGCGTAACGTGCTGTGAAAATGAAGACACCAGGTTTATTTTTTATTTATTTATTTATTCAGCACCACAAACTTTACGTAACACAAACACTGAGAATTAAACTGAACACTATTAAAACACGTGAACCGAACTGTAACTACGTTAATGAACTGGACTCTTGCTGTGTGTTCATCTGGACCCATCAGAACCGGTCCGCCTGTTGGAACGACAGCTTCTCCACCTGGCAGAAATAAATAAATAAATAAAAACTCCGTTGTTGTGTGATCAAAGTAAACACAAGCAAACATTATATTAAGAACGTTGATTTACCTGCTGTAAGTCATGTTTATCACGGAGGAAAGTCCGACATCGACTCGGTTCTGATCCACAGTCCACTCAGCGTCTGGTGTGCAGCTTGTTAGATGAAGCGGTCCCACTTGGTGTCAAATCTGTCGACTCTTATCCAAAATTCAGCTTTAACTTGTTGTTAACTTGTTGTTAACTTGTTGTTAGCTCAACGTTTAGCCCAGAAGAACGCAGCAGACTGCCACTCTGCCAGCAGAGTGAGGCAGCACGCATGCGCAGTGGGTGAAAGGGAAGGGGGCATGAGGGAGGGGGGGAATTCGAGCGGATCCGTGTAACGCAAAACTTTTCATCTAATTAACATACCCAAAACCTCCGTTTCCCCCCCACAGTGTCTGTGTAAACAGGGCCTTAGGCCCACTTTTGTTTTCTCTCCATCTGCTCCCACTTAGTTCCATACTTGGGTCATTTTCACACCTGATAGTCCAGTAGACTCGGTTTAATTGGTGACCAAAATTCAGAACATTTGTTTACATTTTCAGCTAGTGCGGTTCACATTCACACTGTACTGAGTCAATCGACCCAACCGGTTCCCCCCGCCTGTGGTGGTGCTGCTCCAAGAACTACCGAAGGAAACAAACAAAACCAACAAGGTCCATGCTCATTCCTACTGAAGGAAACAACACAAAAACCTCTGAAGAAGACAATGAGTGCAACTTACTTCTGGAAATAAAAACAAAAATGGAGTGGTGTCAAATTTTAGCGGTTTTAGGAATTCTGTTTCGTCTGTGGTTCATGTGCCAAACAAGCATTTTTCAACAATGGACTCGGCAAGAGCGGAAGATGAGGCAGAAGATCATGGAGAATGTTGTTTTTCACACAAGGCGGCTGACGGCTCCATGTGAGAAATGCACGCTTGTTTTGGTTGAATTTACACAGAATGTAGTCCGCTTTCTGCTTTTGGAGCGGTCTCCGGTCTGCTTGCATTCACAGTGCATTTGAACCATGCCAGAGTTCTCTTCAACCGAACCAAGACCTAGGTATTTAGGTGGACCAGAGTTCGCTTTTTTTGGTCCGCATCAGTTCAATTGCGCATTCACACCTCCCCCAACGAACTGGACTTTCAAGGCAAACAGACTAGTTTGATTAAAGCGGACTTAACAGGGCTGGTGTTTCATTCCATTGTTGCGTCAAAAGTATATTCAATTGATCTGCTTCTTGGGTATCTTGGGACATAAAGGCCTGCATGGCACTGAACTTTTTAAGTTTTAACGAAACCAAGACAGAGATGATGTTTTTTTTTTTTTAGGTACTGCTGGGCCCTCTCCTGTAGAACTAGGTTCCTTGACTCCGTACAGCAAATTGATAGTGAGGAATTTAAGGGTTGAACTCCAGTTAGAACTGAGCTTAAATTAGACATTCAGATCAGGTTAGTTGTTAAAAAGCTTTTTATGATTTAAGACAGCTAGCTAAGATAAAACCCATCATTCCTAAAAGACACTTTGAGACAGTAATCCATGTTTTTGTTACCACCTGCCTTCATTACTGTAACGGACAGTATCTGGGGGTTAGTGGGTCCCTCCATTGCTCAACTGCAGAGGATTCAAAATGCTGTAGTGAGGCTTTTAACTGGCACAAGTAAACATGAGCACATTTCTCCCATTTTATGCTCATTCCACTGGCTGCCCGTACACCATTTGAAAACACTTTCATTTGTTCTTTGAATGGCCTTGCTCCACCCAATCTCTTTGAATTGCTGCATCCCTGCAAACCCTGCCGCTCACTCAAACCAGCTGACCGGCTGCTCCCAAGTGTCCCTAAAGCCAGACACAAACTTTCTTGGGTGGGGGTGAGGTGTTGAAAGCTCCTAACATGTGGAAAGAGCTGGCCCTCCATCTCACACAGGCCTCTTCATTAGGTTTAAAAACTCTTCTTGAAACCCACTTGCTTTCTTTGGCTTTTAACACCCTGTAAAGGGTTGTTTAGATTAATTTTTACCTGAGTTTTATTTTTGTAGGTTTTATCGTTTGATCTGATCTTGTGTAGTTTACTGTTTTTATTACCTGGTTTTACTACTGTACTCACTACATGTGTTTTTCATTGTACTTTGCATTGCGTGAGCTGTGCTTTAATGTGATTCTGTACAGTACTTTGGCCTGCTGTGGTGTGTAAAGTGCTTCACAAATAAAGTTGGATTGGACTGTTCTGGGCAGCACGGTGGCTCAGGTGTTACAGCTGCTGCGAGAAGGTCGCTGGACTGAATCCCGGCCGAGGGGCCATTCTGGGTGAAGTTTGCATGTGTTGCCTGGGTTTTCTTCGGGTACTCCAGTTTCCTCCCACAGACCAAAAATATGAATGTTAGGCTGATTGGCAACTCTAAATAGTCCCTAGGTGAGAGTGAGATGGTGAATGGTTGTCTCTATGTGTCCCTGTGATGGACTGGAGACCTGTCCAGGGTGTCCCCTGCCTCTCACACAGTGACTGCTGGACATGGGCACCAGTGACCCTTGTGACCCGAAAAGGAAGAAGCGGGTAAAGATAAAGGATGGATGGACTGTTCTGTCCTGTGAGATGTCTGTTTGACAGTGAATATTTGAACAGCCCCAGATAAAGTATGTTGCTGGCATCTACAGGACACTTGAAATATTACAACATATGATTGTGAAAACAAGTAAAACCGATTTCCACCTTGATTGTCCCCATAGCAGGAGCTCCAAAAACTCATCTTGGACTTGGGTGCTTGTGTTTTTTTCCTGCAAATTCAGGAGATAAATGGTAAATGGACTGTACTTATATAATGCTTTTCTATCTGATCGAGACACTCAGAGCTCTTTACAACAATCTGTGTCTCATTTACCCATTCATACAGCACTCTACTGCATCTCTACAGAATAATCAGAGCTTTATCATATTCATACACCAATGGGACACACACAAGAGGCAATGGGGCGTTCAGTGTATTGCCCAGGGACACTTCAACATGTGACTGCTGATGGAATCAAACCCCCAACTCTCCCATTGGAGGATGACTGCTCTAACCACTCAGCCACAACTGCCCTGCGAGATAAGACAAAACTTTCTCTGGATTGCATCGATTTAATTTGAGTGTTTTTTTAGTA
This sequence comes from Garcialebias charrua, assembly GCA_038048925.1. Lineage (NCBI taxonomy): Eukaryota > Metazoa > Chordata > Actinopteri > Cyprinodontiformes > Rivulidae > Garcialebias > Garcialebias charrua. Next base: position 8,482 of record JBBPBX010107427.1, read on the forward strand.
ATCTGTTTTTTCTAGTTTTATGCACTAAAGTTTTAGGGCTTTATGTTCACAAGTGTTGGTGTTCTCAGTCTTTTCAGGGAACTACTCAAGACCCATAAGTAGGAAAAGCTGTTCTGAGTGCATCTATCTCAAGGAGTAGTTTGTAAATGTTTCAAAATATATATATTAAATATAAAGTTATCACAACAAGGACAAACATGTATGTGGATAGAATGTTATAGTTTTTATAGATGCACAAACCGTCATCTGAACTGTTTCAGTAGTGCTCCTCAGTATCTGCTTGTGTTTAGAAAACAAACAAGTAACCTGAACAAACTTGGTGAGACGAAGATCCATCTGCATGAGGATGTCCTCCCATGCTTCACACATGCAGGTAAGTGAGAGGTGCAGGTACTGCATCAGGGTGGAGATGTGGGTGAACTTGCGTGCCATCCTGGTGAGTTCAGGCAGACAGTCCGACAACAAGCTCGTGTCCAGCTGAAGCACAAAGACAACAGTTGAAACACAAAGACAACAGTTGAAACACAAAGACAACAGTTGAAGCACAAAGACAACAGTTGAAGCACAAAGACAACAGTTGAAACACAAAGACAACAGTTGAAACACAAAGACAACAGTTGAAGCACAAAGACAACAGTTGAAGCACAAAGACAACAGTTGAAGCACAAAGACAACAGTTGAAGCACAAAGACAACAGTTGAAGCACAAAGACAACAGTTGAAGCACAAAGACAACAGTTGAAGCACAAAGACAACAGTTGAAACACAAAGACAACAGTTGAAACACAAAGACAACAGTTGAAACACAAAGACAACAGTTGAAACACAAAGACAACAGTTGAAACACAAAGACAACAGTTGAAGCACAAAGACAACAGTTGAAGCACAAAGACAACAGTTGAAGCACAAAGACAACAGTTGAAGCACAAAGACAACAGTTGAAACACAAAGACAACAGTTGAAGCACAAAGACAACAGTTGAAACACAAAGACAACAGTTGAAGCACAAAGACAACAGTTGAAACACAAAGACAACAGTTGAAGCACAAAGACAACAGTTGAAGCACAAAGACAACAGTTGAAGCACAAAGACAACAGTTGAAGCACAAAGACAACAGTTGAAGCACAAAGACAACAGTTGAAACACAAAGACAACAGTTGAAACACAAAGACAACAGTTGAAACACAAAGACAACAGTTGAAGCACAAAGACAACAGTTGAAGCACAAAGACAACAGTTGAAGCACAAAGACAACAGTTGAAGCACAAAGACAACAGTTGAAGCACAAAGACAACAGTTGAAGCACAAAGACAACAGTTGAAGCACAAAGACAACAGTTGAAGCACAAAGACAACAGTTGAAGCACAAAGACAACAGTTGAAGCACAAAGACAACAGTTGAAGCACAAAGACAACAGTTGAAGCACAAAGACAACAGTTGAAGCACAAAGACAACAGTTGAAGCACAAAGACAACAGTTGAAACACAAAGACAACAGTTGAAGCACAAAGACAACAGTTGAAGCACAAAGACAACAGTTGAAGCACAAAGACAACAGTTGAAGCACAAAGACAACAGTTGAAGCACAAAGACAACAGTTGAAGCACAAAGACAACAGTTGAAACACAAAGACAACAGTTGAAGCACAAAGACAACAGTTGAAGCACAAAGACAACAGTTGAAACACAAAGACAACAGTTGAAGCACAAAGACAACAGTTGAAGCACAAAGACAACAGTTGAAGCACAAAGACAACAGTTGAAGCACAAAGACAACAGTTGAAGCACAAAGACAACAGTTGAAACACAAAGACAACAGTTGAAGCACAAAGACAACAGTTGAAGCACAAAGACAACAGTTGAAACACAAAGACAACAGTTGAAACACAAAGACAACAGTTGAAACACAAAGACAACAGTTGAAGCACAAAGACAACAGTTGAAGCACAAAGACAACAGTTGAAGCACAAAGACAACAGTTGAAGCACAAAGACAACAGTTGAAGCACAAAGACAACAGTTGAAGCACAAAGACAACAGTTGAAACACAAAGACAACAGTTGAAGCACAAAGACAACAGTTGAAACACAAAGACAACAGTTGAAGCACAAAGACAACAGTTGAAGCACAAAGACAACAGTTGAAGCACAAAGACAACAGTTGAAACACAAAGACAACAGTTGAAGCACAAAGACAACAGTTGAAACACAAAGACAACAGTTGAAGCACAAAGACAACAGTTGAAGCACAAAGACAACAGTTGAAACACAAAGACAACAGTTGAAGCACAAAGACAACAGTTGAAGCACAAAGACAACAGTTGAAGCACAAAGACAACAGTTGAAGCACAAAGACAACAGTTGAAGCACAAAGACAACAGTTGAAACACAAAGACAACAGTTGAAACACAAAGACAACAGTTGAAACACAAAGACAACAGTTGAAACACAAAGACAACAGTTGAAACACAAAGACAACAGTTGAAACACAAAGACAACAGTTGAAACACAAAGACAACAGTTGAAGCACAAAGACAACAGTTGAAGCACAAAGACAACAGTTGAAACACAAAGACAACAGTTGAAACACAAAGACAACAGTTGAAGCACAAAGACAACAGTTGAAGCACAAAGACAACAGTTGAAGCACAAAGACAACAGTTGAAGCACAAAGACAACAGTTGAAACACAAAGACAACAGTTGAAACACAAAGACAACAGTTGAAACACAAAGACAACAGTTGAAACACAAAGACAACAGTTGAAACACAAAGACAACAGTTGAAACACAAAGACAACAGTTGAAACACAAAGACAACAGT